>WAAF01019954.1:192801-448885 GCA_013400475.1 Tricholaema leucomelas | reverse complement strand
ACTGTGATACCTCACCAAAGCTGAATACAAGGGGACAATCTCCTCCCTGCTCCTGCTGGCCATAGTATTTTTAATACAAGCCAGGATGAAATACAGTCATGCATTTACAAAGCCCTAACAGTGACTGGTAAGATCACAGCAGAACTGGACAGGCCATTTGGAAAACAGACAGACAGCAACCTGATGGCTATTCCTACTGCTGAAAACAGACCAGAGTACACAAGGATGACTGATGTAATCAAATCCACTCAGTATTTTCTTCCTCTCCTTGTTTTCAGTGATAGAAAGTACAGTCCCCAAAGGGGGGTAACTTATTATTACAGTCAATTGAGTGTACTCTGTGCAGTTATGTCTCAAAATACCCATGTGAGAATATATTCTAAGGCTTATTAGGAGCCAGTGAGCAAACCTTAGCACTGTTGACAAGCCCACGGAGAGCTATTAAATGCAGAAATACACCTCTGGCACAGGAAGTTTCTCAACCACAATTTCCTGAAGGCTGTGAGAGTGTTTTGGGAACAGTATCATCATATAGCCATGTTTTTTTATAATCTCCAGGAGTCATCTTCTATTGGCCACTGCTGGAACAGAGGAACTGGAGTAGGTGGATGCATCATGGAAATGAGAACTGCTGTTCTTAGTGAAGCTGATGGCAATTTTAGCAAGCACATTAGTGGAGAAAGACTTCTCTCACAGCTTTCAAAATGGCAACATTTAATTACCTAAGTAAAAGTTCTAAACAAGTATGTCAATTATCAGCATTAGTGCCTACACTAAACAGAGGCTGGGGTACCTCCAGTAGCCAGCTCAGTCATACACAGCTACTTTGGGTATCTATTTAGAATAGAATAGAATCAATCAGGTTGGAAGAGACCTCCAAGATCATCCAGTCCAACCTATCACCCAGCCCTAGCCAGTCAACTAAACCATGGCACCAAGTGCCTCATCCAGTCTTTTCCTGAATACCCCCAGGGATGGTGACTCCACCACCTCCCTGGGCAGCCCATTCCAATGCCAATCACTCTCTCTGTCAAGAACTTCCTCCTAACATCCAGCCTATACTTCCCTCGGCACAACTTGAGGCTGTGTCCCCTTGTCCTGTTGCTGGTTGTCTGGGAGAAGAGACCAACCCCCATTTGGCTACAACCTCCCTTCAGGTAGTTGTAGACAGCAATGAGGTCTGCCCTGAGCCTCCTCTATCTTCACACTCAACAGAATTTTTACATAAAGCAGCCCTGTTACTTGAAGATTTCCCTGAATTTCAGTTATATAACCCAGTTATGGGAAACACATTCTGAGATTTGCTGATCTTGTTGGATCTGAAGGGAGCACTCCTAGTGTCAAAGCCATTCCTGTGGTAGGAACACACCTGGAGTAGGGACACCTTTACTCTGTGGTCATTGCTGTAGTCGGTGCTCATCTATGTTAAGGATTATACTAGGAAAGAAACCTGCCACTTTGGGAGTAGAGAGCTGTCTTTTTGTCTCTGATATGGCAATCCTAGGCACAGCTATAGTTTTGCAAGAGATATAGGACAACATGGAAGACCTATGGGGTGGGAGGACCTCTGTCAGATATATTTTTGGAGCAGTTTGTCTGTGGTCAAGAAATTTAAGATCTGCTTCTGTATGAATAATCATAGACGTTTTCAGAGCCCAGATTTTGAAATTGTTAGTACTTATTTTACCCACATGGGATAAGTACAGCAGAAGAAAGGTCGGTATTGAGCCACAGGACCATGAGAAAAGGGTAAATGTGTGTGTGTGTGTGTATGTATGTATAGAAATAAAAATAACTTTACATGGAAAGAAACTCCTCCTCCAATTTACAGTGCTGTCAGGGAATTACTGTGGAATTATAAAAGTAGAGTTATTTTATCTTCCTGAAAACTCTGTCCCCACAATCTATAGAAAATTACTTTAGGTTTCTTTACAGATTCTAATTCGATTGGGAATTCTTCAAAAGGTTGTTATGGACAAATTCTCATTCCCAAATGTCAATGAAGTGTGGCTACTCCTGGTGTAGGGTTTCATTGAGATTGCTTTCCTGACTGTAAGAGCAAAATTAGGAAAGCATTCTTACTCTTTCCACAGCAGCTCACTGCCTCTTGCTTCAGTGCATAAGGCATTCAAGCACATGGAAACAAAGATCAATTCTTCTTGTTTCAGCATGACCTGGTGCTCCTATATCGTTTGTTTTCCTTCCCAAAAGGATCTAATGGAGCTGAAGATACAGTTTATGTCATTCCAAACCAGATGTGCTTCATTACTTTAGCACATCTGATTTCTGTTTGAAATTTATGGAAATTTATTGCTGACTTCAGATGGGAGATGATCGAGCCTGAAGTTAATGTGACAGACATAATAAACCACCTGTACTCCTATCTAAGCAATTTCTGGAAATATACATAACAGCAATGAAGTGAAGGCATAGACTCGATGAGCTTTTACTGAAGCAGCTTGTTGGCTAATGGAAATGTTGGTAAAGTGGCCACAAAGCTAGTCCTGAAACCTGCTGCTGCAGGTAGGCAGCAATGCTCTTGACATCTTGGACACTGTGAGAGTTCAGTGAGAAAAGACCCAACTGACCTGAGGTGCCAAAGTATTTGGTTATTTATTTCCAAAGAGCTTACACAGATGTCCATTGTCTTCCTTACAACATTTCTGCCTACAACTCCCTAAAACCCATGGTCCATGCTTGATTGTATATTAGTGTTAAATATCTTTAATGGTATTAACCTACAGTCGTGTCCAAAGACAGTTCAAACAAAATAATTGTCCAAGTCACCTAGTCTCAGCTTTTTGTGTCCCTCCTGACTCACACATTTAATGTCACAAGAGGAGACAGGCAGGAAAAGAAAAGCTCCAACCTGAGTTGCAGGTCCTGTATATCAGGACTTTAAGACTTCTACCCCTCATGACCTCATCATTCCTTGAGAAAGGGAGATAAGTGATGCCTACTGGGAGTCATAGGTTGTTAAAAGGGAAAATATAGGTTTCCTAGAGCTGTGGCAGTGCTAGACTGGAGATTTTTCTTGTATCAGGGGACAAGGCTGCCCTGAGATTGTGCCTGCCTACCAAGAATACTTGCTCCCTTTAAATTATTGTAGCTTAAAAGTATCCATCTGTAAAACATGCCTTATGGTATTGTTTTCTGCCACTAAGCTATTTGAGATTTCTGGCCATGGAATACATTACATTGCAGCTAGCAGCTCTCCTTCATGTGTGTCTTGCCTACACTCTCCTTCTCTCTACACCACTGCTTGCCTGTTGTGTACTCCCTAAAGCCAATTCCTCTCTTATAGTTTCAAGTCTGAATTAGGCCACAGACCTTCAAGCCCGTGGCCTCTCTTTGAGTTATGCTACTTAAAGTTGAAATGGAGCCTAGCATGGACTGGGACAACACATTTACTTCCCTTCTTGAAAAGCATGGATTTTCACATGTGGGTTTTGTGAACGCAACTGTCATGAATCTTACAGAGTTTATTCTGCAGCAGTGCTGCAAGAGAATTGCAGGAACTGGCATGACATCTAATGGCACAGTGTACACAGAGCAAATAACCAGGCCCATTCCAGTCATCCTGTTAAGGTTATGAGTTTGTTTCGTGTGACAATTTGCTTTGGGCTGAATTATCCACAGAGCCTGAACTTGTAACCTCTGTAACTGCAGTTAAAATTTTCTGTGACTTGAGCTAAAACCACTAAGTTCACTACCTCACAGGCAGAGTGCCTCTTTGCACTTTAGTTAGTGGGAAAGAAGAAAAAAAAAAACAAACCATGAGGAAGAGTATCATGAGGAATGCAACTAATAGCAAAGTCTTCCATCTAGCTTGTCTAATATGTAAGCCTCACTTGGCCGTTTCGCATTACAGTCATCATTAAAAATCAGAGATCCTCTTCAACAGGTGCTATTTAAAGTAGCATTTCATTTCTTGAAAATTAATTCAGCAGAGTCTACAGCTTATGCAAAACCCTGTGGTTTATCTCTTTAGAACAAGACAAAATAGGGCTTTCATTTCAGAAACAGTGAGAGACAGAAGAGGGACTAAGGGATCCTGCGATAAGTGTATTGTGTCGGTTGCATATTAAAACAGTCATATAAAACCTAAGTGATAGGCTAACAGCTTAGCAGAGGTGGAATAAGCTCTGCAATAAAAGTGGGGGGGGGGAGAGGGAAACAAAACCCACAGTTATTCACAAATATATTCCTTGAAAAGGTCATAAAATGTTAAGAGACGAAAATGTTTACCATTAAATGTAGTCTCAACTGGGATGAGTGAGTCAACATTGTTGGGGGAGATTTTAATCCAAATTTTGTAAGAATATTTTTTTTCAGCCAAAGTCTTTGTTGTAGACTCTCCCTTTGTGTAGCAGAAATCACTAAGATCTGAGGGGGCTCAGCTGCTCGTGGCCATGTTCAGTACAGTTGCACAACGGGGTTCTGGCTGGTTGGACTTTATCAAGTTGCACCCTTCAGTCATAACTTCTTTTTTAGGCATTAGTGGTGGCAATTAGCAACCTACCCTTCTCTTTAACTTGGTTCAGTCTGAACATAAACATTCTGGCACGCAATGAGAAAGTGTTGGTTAGTGCTGGAGACTGGATGAGGCACTTAGTGCCATGGTTTAGTTAATTAGGTGTTGGGTGATAGGTTGGACTCGATGGTGTTGAAGTTCTTTTCCAACCTGATTAATTCTGTGATTCTGTTTGTCAGAAAAGGATCTCTTGAGCTCTTTCAGATATTCTCCTGCACTGAAATCTCAGATGACTGTCAGAGTTTTTAAGCTAGGAGGCTGAAGGTCATCTGCACTAAGTTCCCTAGCATGGTGAATGATTTTGATAAGAAACTCCCGTGGAAGGAAACAATAGTCCTCTGTAGTCATTGTGTTTGCATGGCTAAGCAATCAACAAGTGGTGTTAAGACAACACTGCACTTAACTTTACCACCTTCTTCTCTATTACAGCTAATGAAATATTATGAATGCAAAGCCAATAGTGTATTTAGGCTAGCTCAGGATTCACATGGCATCTGAATGCGCTGCATGAATTATTCACACTGTTTTTCCTCACTGGTATCATCCCTCCCACATCAGAGAAGAAAGGTCCTTTTTCTGGCCTTAGCAGACTCCTCTAAAGCTGTTCCTGTTGCACTGAGGAAAGTTTATTTCTAGTATGTCAAAAATATATGAGTTAGGTCACCTAGTAAATGAGAAATGATGAAAACTTAATATGCTCCAAAAAAAAAAAAGGAAGAGAAGAGCTGGCAAGCTTCCTCCTCAGTGCAGGTGAAGGGCTTTCTCTTTTGTATTTCTCAGCAAAATGTCCCAAGAGTGTTGTGCTGTTCTCTACTGCTGTCTTACCCACAGAAACTTCCTCCTTTTTTAACTTATAAATGATCACACTTTGATCCTCTCATGAATTCCACACGGACCCTGCTACTCTCTGTGGACATTTCTGCACAGGGCAGAGGATAGCAGCATGAGGATGTATCATTTTGGTGCAGAGGAGCACTGTAAGTAGACAACAACAGCCAAGCTATCTGGATAAGCTGTGTTGCTGCCTGCATGGCACAACTCAAATTTCCTCATAATCAAGGTGCACTTAGTACTGGTGTTAACATTCAGAACCAATTCTGCTTTAAATCAGTCTGAACTACCACACCTTTCCTCCATTTTCAGATGGTGAAATTACTGTTATAATTACCGTTTGACCTTCATGACCCATCTGTTAATGTTTGCAGGCAGAAAATAAGGGAGATTCAATTTTGACTTAAAAATCAACATAATCTGTATTTTAGCATTGACCTGCTGTTTGTCTCTGACCAGGAGGCAAATATTTGCAGTGATTTGATAGGCACACAGAAAGGAGATTGATAGAGAGTCAACCAGCATGCCAAATACTTTGCTATTTGCTCTTATGAAAGGCTGGTGAACCTGCCTTTTTTTTTTGTTTGCTTTTGTAGTGCTGGGTTCCCCCCCCCCCCAGTTTGCTGCTTTCTATTTGCCTTGTCCACAGGAGAGCTGATCAATTTGTCAACATCTCATTGTAATCTCCATTACTCCAATAAAGATAGGACCTTTAAGTGCTTGTTTTTAAAGTTTCCAGGGTTTTCAAAGTCATAGAGGGTCTCAGCCTGGCAGATAAGGATATATATTGTGTCACAGCACTGATAACTCATCACACAAAAGCAAGGAAGCAAGACATTAGCTGCCTGCAAAGTCCTTGAGCATTTTTAGTCAGGGAAGAAGTAAGAAGAGTGTGTGATCAAGGGTGGGAGTCTTACCCTCCTCAGACCCAGTAAGTTGGAAGGGTCCAATTTGCTATGCTGGAAAAAAACCTGTGCCTCTCTATGAATTCCTACAGCTCAACGAAGCAGTAAGGATGGTTGCAGAAAGGAGAAGTAAAGCTTGAGTGACAGGAAATCAGGAAAGCTTTATGCTTTTGCTCTGTCTGGAGAAATAAGTGAGTATATCTCATTATGAACTGAACTTCCCTGCAAACTTCAACAGTCTTCTGCTCCGGTATTTTGTCATACTTTGCTACCTTAAGATATTGCTAATTGTGTGCTAGTTCCTAGGCTGGCCTTGTGTGTGATCAGTCATTGCACATGAGCCATGATAATATCTTTGTGCTGTCCTTGTTTCTTGCAAAGTCCTCATCTCAGTTAAACATCCCATCATGCGCTAAAGTTTGTGAAACCTCTGTTGGAAAGCTTACCTGATGTGGATACACAGTACTCAGGACTGTAATTCCTTGTGAGCCAGGAGCATCATTTTGACAGCATGGCAGTGATTGCTAATTACAATCCACAGAAACTGTTGCTCTGTAACTTTTTTAAACTAACTTTTTTTTGGTCCCCCATATCTAGAAAACAGTTCCACAAATTTGTGTGTCAGCTTCTCAACAATGTGCTGGCTTGTGGCTATTTTTTTACTGAGACAAATGAAATCCTTAGCTGTGAGAAGAAAGAAGAACAACAGTAACCTATCTCATTCTTCTGCTGAGAAATGCAACTAGTCAAGATATAGATAAGACAGGCACTTTACACATGCACTGCTCAGCTCTTCACTTTCAGCTGTGCTTTCTTTCTGGTGGTCTGGTCTCTGGCTGATTCTGCCTTTAACTCTCTAACCTACCTAACCCCTTTTTCCTCTAACCTCCTTGTCGTCTCTTTTTGACATCTCACCTCAGATCTCCAGATTTATCACATGAGATATACATGGGTTGATCTGGCTATTTCTGAAGGGAGGGAAAGAGGGAGAGGGAAGGGGGTTTGGGTTGGGAGCCCTCCTGGAGACTCAGACTGTTTCTGGAAAGGGTATTGTGTTTCTGTGCCTGATCAGGAGCACTGTGCATCAAGAGCGCTTCTAACCTGCTGGATCTGTTTTGTCCCTGAGTTCCCTAACATCTAATCAAAGGAAAATGCAGGTATTCATGGTTTCCTCGGGTGTGAAATGATGCCCATGACTTCTTTACAGAGAAGTCTTAAAGTGGGTCCTCAAGACTTTCCATAGTGTGCAGTCATCCTGCTGTGTAATCAGAGACAGGCTTTAAGTGTGAACTGGAACTTGTCCCAACGAAAGACTCAGTAATTTGGGAGGCACTGTCCAAATGCATATTTGAACTATCACAGAAACATTCAGGTTGGAAAGGACCCTCAGGATCATCAAGTCCAACCATTATCCCTACTCTAAAAGGTTCACCCTCAAATGCCACATCCAAATGACTTTTAAACACATCCAGGATTGGTGACTCATCCACCTCCCTGGGCAGCCCATTTCAATGCCTGACTGCTCTTGCTGTGAAAAAATGTTTCCTAATGTCCAGTCTAAACCCACCCAGTTACAGTTTGAGGCCATTCCCTCTTGTTCTATCACTATTTACCTGTGAGACCATCACCAGCCTCTCCTACTCCTTCGGGTAGCTGTAGAGAGCAATGAGGTCTCGCCTCATTCTTCCCTTCTTCAAACTAACCATCCCCAGCTCCCTCAGTCATTCTTCATAAGATTTATCCTCCAGGCCCTTCCCCAGCTTTGTTGCCCTCCTCTGCACTTGCTCCAGTACCTCCACATCCTTCTTGCAACGAGGTGCCCAAAACTGAACACAATACTCTAGGTGTGGCATTACCAGAGCCCAGTACAAGGGGACAATCACCTCCCTATCCGTGCTGAATACAGCACTTCTAATACATTGGCTTTCTCTGCTACCTGGGCACAATGCTTGCTCATATTGTTTGTCTATTACAACCCCGAGGTCCCTTTCTGCCAGACAGCTTCCCAGCCATACTTCCCCAAGCCTGTAGCATTGCTTGGGGTTGTTGTGGCCTAAGAGCAGGACCTGGAATTTGGCTTTATTGAAGCTCATGCCATTGATGTTGGCAAATTTACCCAATATTCAAGTCCCTCTGTTGAGCCTCCCTACCCTCCTGTGGNAGATTTATCCTCCAGGCCCTTCCCCAGCTTTGTTGCCCTCCTCTGCACTTGCTCCAGTACCTCCACATCCTTCTTGCAACGAGGTGCCCAAAACTGAACACAATACTCTAGGTGTGGCATTACCAGAGCCCAGTACAAGGGGACAATCACCTCCCTATCCGTGCTGAATACAGCACTTCTAATACATTGGCTTTCTCTGCTACCTGGGCACAATGCTTGCTCATATTGTTTGTCTATTACAACCCCGAGGTCCCTTTCTGCCAGACAGCTTCCCAGCCATACTTCCCCAAGCCTGTAGCATTGCTTGGGGTTGTTGTGGCCTAAGAGCAGGACCTGGAATTTGGCTTTATTGAAGCTCATGCCATTGATGTTGGCAAATTTACCCAATATTCAAGTCCCTCTGTTGAGCCTCCCTACCCTCCTGTGGTTAACACTGCCAGCCAACTTGGTGTCATCTGCAAACTTACTGATGACACACTCTATGTCTTCATCGAGGTCATCAATAAAGATGCTAAACAGAAGAAGGGTGAGGCAAGACACAGTTCTGGTTGTAGTTTTCTGCTGCATTTCTGGTTCTGGGGATGTTTCAGTGCAGTTCAAAACATGAAGATTGAGCAGAGGGACTTGGAGAAAGGTAAATAACCTGCCCTGCTGATCATCCATTCCTCTAGGCTGCTGCATTATTCCTTATTATTGTATCAAACTTCAAAATGTAGACAGAAAACACAGTAAGCAGCATGCAGTTATTTCCTCAGGTGCTCCCATTCCTGCCCTTTCTCAGCTATTATTTTTTCCCCATACCAGCATCAGAAAGTGACATATTTATTAGACCACATTCAGCTGTCCTTGATTGATAGCTACAGAGTCAAATAGCTCTTTTCAACCGTTTCATTTTTGATGAAGGATGCTGGTTTAATTGTCATGGTTAGTCTTTTGTCAAACGTGTTGTGTGCTGCTGAAGGATTTAAGGTTACACACTAGCTGTTACTGCAAGATTAATGAACTGCATGTTCTGTTTACACAAAACTGACACTAACTTAGGTGACTACATGCAAAAAAAAAATCCTGGTTAATAACTGGCTAAGAACTGAAGGCGAGGGAGTAGAAATTGCAAGCATGCAAGGGCTTTCTTAGGAGGTATTCTATTTTTAAAGAGGAAATCTTTTATTCCTTTGAGAGTTGTGACCATAATATTTGCTGTTCTCAACCATTTAAATGAAGACATATAATAGTACTGGAGCACTTGTATTTTCACAACGAGTGCTCAAGTTATTGCACAGTTTCATGTGAAAGTAGGTTAATTTCCCAGAGCCAGCACAGACTTTTTATATCATAGAGCCCAATTCAATCACCTTTGAACTCAAGAAGACTTTTCCCATCAAATTCAATGTTGTATAGATTAGATCTAAAAATTTTCACATTCAACTTCTAATTCTCATTCTTCATCCACTCTGGTAGGAAGGGAGGCAGAAACAGAGGAAACAAAGGAGCTAATGAAGCTTATTTGATTCTGTGTGATCAAGATTAATGAACAAAATCTAGGTAGTCTTCCAATACTCACCATGTAAGAATTTGTACTGAATGGACACAAAGCTTCTTCTCAGTCAAAACAAATTTTCCTTTATGAACAATATAGTGCATATAATTCAGATATGCAGCTTCCCAGTGTTATGGAGAATGGCCCACGGCAGAACTTACAGAAAATTGGGTGAAGCTCTTAGTTTTATAACTCAATTCTTTGTGGCTCTCATTGGAAGGATGAATGAAGGAACACTTAGGAAACATTAGCTTTTAATGTAGTGTATTTGTTTTTATACACTGATTATATTAAGTTATTAAGTACAGTGCTTCAATATATTGTCTATTGTGTGACAAATGTTTTAAAGAGAATAATAGTAAAACCCAAGTGCAGGAATTCAGAAAGAGTAGGGAACACTGTTTCTTAAAGGTCATTTTTCATGAACAGTTAAATCTGAAAACAAGCAATCTTACAAGCAATGCTACAGAGAAGAGTGGAAACAGATCCTCAGCCACTGTCCAAAACCAAGAACATAAGTCAATAGAAAATGATGAGCAAAATGCCCATTGGAACGTGTCCCATTTTGGGCCATGAGCTTACCCTCAAACTACCACAGAACACAGTGCAAAGTGCTTCACCTCTGTAAACTCAGGACTCTTACCAACAAGAGAAAGCCAGACATAGGCTGACAGATTGGGGTTTACTGAAAAGTGTGCATCTGTACATCATTTGCCCTAAAAATGTTTAAGGCTCCAAAGGAGATCCCTGGTTATATACTACATCGCTGTTTTCTCTTAGTATTTCCTCGTATATATCCTGTTAAATACATGTATCATTGAATCAGTAGAGGTGAACCTTTGGCACTTCTAGTTGAAATGCATGGTTAAAATTCTTGTGGTAAACACTAAGTGGCTGGTGCCAGCATCTCTGCTGGTGCCACTGGTTCACCATCACTGCGATCAGGCTGGCAGCACACTGGATATTCTTTGGGACCTTGACACAAGAGCAACTGTGTCTTGAAGAGGGTGGTCTTGAAGGTCATTAAAACCAGTGTTCAAGTGACAACTAAATCTGATTTTTTTGATCTCTTCAGAAGAGAATAAAGAATTTCAGAGATTAAAAAAAATAAGGGAACAGCCTGAAGAAACTTGAGGCTGAAAAGATATTGGAGTCACAAGCCCATCTGTGGTTGTTCCCCAAATGTGGGATTAGTTTTTATTACATTCTGTATTTTACACACTGCGTCCATCTGTCTCCCATTCTGTATTTGTAATCCTTTAGAGTGAAATGAAGAGTTAGAATATCTGTGAACTCTTAAAGCTCTGAATCTGGAAGCTGAAGGTTTGATCAGCTGATCCTCTGTTATAGCAGAAAGGACTCAGACAAATGTACTGCTGCACCACATACACTAATGCCATTTGTTTCTAAGACAGATTCTTGGTTAGGTTTTTGCTGTCTGCCTGTGCACTCCTGATCCAAATACTAGTTTAGGTGTTTGCCAAAGGTAAATTAAATAATTTCAGTTTTCATAAAAATAAAAATAATTTAGGGCTATTGTTATAAGGGTTAATTTATCCTATTCAGTCACTTGTTAAACATTTATGAGTAGTTTCGTAGCATTGAGGTCATTGATTAAAGTTTAATTGTTTCACACTCACTTAAAATATGGGGAAAATAACTATTAATGGCAAGGAATCTTATCCAGAAAGCAGTAAGTTCTGTCCATTAAGTCTTCCTCTCCATTGATGTCTTAATGCATCAGTCCTGTGAAATTCTAATCATTGGTTCTCATCCAAGAAAAACGCTTAAGCAGCTGTAGAACTTTAAGTCTGTGAACACATCTGGCAGATGTCCTAAGATGTGGCTGAGCTGAAAGCTAAATATTCATCAGCTAAGATGTACTGTCCTATTTAATGACCGTTACCGAAACAAGAAAGAGACATCAAATGTATTGCAAAGTATTATGAAAAGAGAACTAGAAAGAATTAATTCCTTTAATGCAATTGATAATAGTATTAATCCCAAGAGGTAAGCACTTGGCAGGGGCAAAGATGCATTATATAAGTCCACTGCAGCTTATGAATAAATGTTCAATTTGCTTCTGTGTATTTATCTATCAGGGGAGTCCTCAAGGCTAGATTTAAGCATCTCAGGTACTCAAGAAAACCTGCGAGGACCAACCAGGATTGTAGTGAAGTTCACTTATGGGAAAGAAAGAAAAGTTAGGAGTGTTCTTGTGAGGGGTCGTGGGAGAGATCTTTGCTTCTTTCTCTACTGCTCCTCCTTTGGAGCAGCTGAATCTGTCAGCACAGGCAAAGTCATCACCTGGTTTGTCTTCTGCCTTGAGTTAGTTTTGGTACCTCATTATTTTTGCAGTGATCTACAGGATGCTTTGCTCATAAGTGCATTTTGTAAAGATTATGACTAAGCCAACCCATTGCAATGAACTGGCAGAAGATGAGTTTGATATGACATGCTTCTGCTGGTGGTGAAAGTCAGTGGCAAAACTCTTTCACTGGGATGGGAGAATCAGCAGGTTTATAGTGAAGGCAAAGGCAGATACTAAAATCAGAGACATTTCTTTTCATTAGATCTGCGATGCATAATTTAATTGCTTGATTTTTTACACTGAAGGTACTGTCTCCAAATCACAAGTGACATAAATACTGTCTTTGTTCATTTGAAATCTACATTTGTGAGCAAGTACAAGCTAATAAGTATATACCTGACACACATTAACAGAGCTTTTTGAAATGAGCTTGTAAAAATTAAACTGTTTCAAGTCACCTGTCTGGGTTTTGGTGACATTTGGCAAGCCCAGTGTTCAAACCTGGCTGTTTTCCTCAGAGAATATTCTGTTGGATAACGGGATGATTTATTTGCTTAACCTTACATGTCACTGTTGTAGTGACACAGACTATTAGCTTTTATCTTGGAAGTTAAAGGACATTCCTACAATGCCTATTTCTCCCTACATCCAACCAAACAAAAGAGTTTCCATAGAGAAGTCAAATCCCTTCTTTACAAGCTGAAATGCTAATGAGAATCAATAGAAACAAACAAAACTGCAGCTCAGTGTATTTTCTTAAACTCTGTTTAGATTGCTCAATCTCAACCTGCCAGTGAAAGACAGCAATCAGTTTGAAGACATATTGAATATTCAGAAGAAAAAGATGTTAAAAATTTGCTAAGTTTGCTTATCTATTTATCCAATATCTCATAAACAGGAAGTTTGTCAAACTTATTCCACTTGTTAATCATTCGTCACGAGCAAGAGCACGTTCCTCAGCATTTCATGCAGAGACATCAGCCTCACTAGTGAGAGGATGGATCAAAACCTACATAGAATCATAGAATCAGTCAGGGTTGGAAGGGACCACAGGGATCATCTAGTTCCAACCCCACCTGCCATGGGCAGGGACACCCTACCCTAGAGCAGGCTGGCCACAGCCTCATCCAGCCTGGCCTTAAACACCTCCCTGGGCAACTCATTCCAAGGTCTCACCACTCTCATGCTGAACAACTTCCTCCTCATGTCCAGTCTGAATCTACCCACCTCCAGCTTTGCTTCATTCCCCCTAGTCCTGTCACTCCCTGAGAGCCTAAGAAGTCTCTCCTCACCTTTTTTGTAGGCCCCCTTCAGATACTGAAAGGCCACAAGAAGGTCATCTGGGAGCCTCCTCTTCTCCAGACTGAACAGCCCCAACTCTCAGTCTGTCTTCATAACAGAGCTGCTCCAGCCCTCTGATCATCCTTGTAGCCCTTGTCTGGACACACTCCAGCATCTCCACATCCCTCTTGTAGTAGGGGCTCCAGAACTGGATCCACTGGATTCCAGGTGGGAGTCTCAGCAGAGCAGAGTAGAGGGGGAGAACCATCTCCCTCGACCTGATGGCCACATTTCTCCCAATGCAGCCCAAGATCTGGTTGGCCCTGCAGGCTGCAAGTGCACACTGCTGGCTCACATTGAGCTTCTCACCCACCAGCACCCCCAAGTCCCATTCCTCAGGGCTGTTCTCCAGCCAGTCACTGCCCAGCCTGTATTTGTGCTTGGGATTGTCTCGACCCAGTTGCAGGACCTTGCACTTGGTCTTGTTGAACCTCATGACAGCCGACATTGCTTTTCAGCTGTTCTGAGTCAAACTCCTGGAAATACAGAGGGGTTCTCAAAAATCACTGCAGCAACAGAGGTCTTAAATACAGACATTCAAAAATAATCTTCACTGTGATACATGGAAAAATTTGTATCTCTTCCTCTCTTTCCCAGGTTGTTTCACCTGTTCCTCTCATGATGTTTGTATATCATAGCAGGAAAAAAACCTCACCTATGTACATGCTAAAAATCAATGAAGCTGGGGCTTAATTCTGGAGATCTCAGACTGTATGTAGTGCAAACAATCCCCAGTGAAAAATCACACAAGATGTGTAGCTTTCTCACCCGTGGGCAGCTGACATTAGAGAACACTGTCATAGATAATTAGCATTTATCAGCGGTGGATCAAAGTAGAAACTCAGACAAGGACTATGTAAATTGCCAAGATGTGGAGGATAGTTTCAAGTCTTACTCTTTGCAGAGAAAATTATGAAAGAAAGCTGACAGGCTGGGGAGCAGCCCTCTGCTCTCTGGAGACTTTCAAGACCCATTTGGATGAGTTCCTATGTGACCTGGACTAGATTATGCTCTGGCAGGGCGGTTGGACTCATTGATTTCCGGAGGTCCCTTCCAAATCCAAACATCCTGTGATGCAGCTAAGGGAGCACCCAGCCTTTTACCAGAAGATCTCTGCTTGGGAATGAAACCAGATCAGCAATGCCATAAAACAGTTGCATCTGGTAGCTGCAACAGCTGGGATTCACACTGATCAATGAGTCAAAAGGCCCAGTTCTCAAAGGACAGTTGGCAAGCCCCCCAAAACCCACTGTGTCTGCAGCCGATTCTCTCTACATCCATGTCATATTGATAAAGATGTGAAGAACTCAATGAGTATGGAGTTGTAACACCATGTCCTAAATAGGATTAGTAGGTTCAGACAGCAGGATTGAAAAGGTGTGTTCTACATGCAGATAACAGTGAAATCTCACACTATTGGTGCCAAAACTAGGCCTTCCCACATGTACTTTATCCCTTAAATATTCCCTGTAATCTACATCTGCTTATTTGTGTGAAAAGTGAGCATTTAAACAATAGATACTTATTACTACTATTATACTAATACATCGTGCCATGAATTTAAAACTCTCAGAACATTCACAGTTACATAAGGCAAAGTTAATTAGCACATGCTTATATTAAGAAGCCAGAAGGTATGGGGTGCTCATCCAGATTACCTCTCAAATAGCAGGGTGTGAATTAACTTCTGTTTGAACTGAAACACCTTCATTGCTACATTTCAAGCTCAGCTGTAGTTTCTTCACAACACACACATCCCCATTTTCCATGCTCTAATACCATAACAATTACTGAACTGATTACAGAATAATTACTGATTACAGAATAATAAATCTAGACTTGCCACTCCTTTAAATCAACTCAATAAACCCATGTACTACAGGACTTTCTTTCTCAAGCTCCTATTGTATGATTTGGGGAGAAAATTGAGAAGCTAAGCTTGAGCTTACTCAGTGACTCCTAAAACTACTAATTTACTTTCACCACGGAAAACCTGATCATCCCAAGGGATTTGACGATAAAGAATGTGCCTGTCAGAGTCAGACACTGTAGGACATTTATAAAAAAGGAAAGATATGATTAAATAACCTTTCTTTGACTCTTTTTTTTTTCTCCTCTCCAAAAAAAGAGACTTATGCATGTTATTGCTCACCTATTTCTGGAACAGCCTGACTGCCCTGATAAAATACCACTTGACCTCTTTCCTGGCTTTCTTTCCATAAGCAATATCCCACAATATTTGACAGTGCTTCCACAAACATTACTGCAGTACATTGAATTAAACTATTCCTAGTTGTAGACTTTTACAGCTCCTTATATAGAAATCCAAAGCTTACCTCACCCAAGCAGATATGCACCAATGTCTTAGAATAACTAGGGAGAGAAAAGTAGTCTTAATTGTATAGAATTCACTCCTGGACATAGCTGAAGAGCTTCTGCCATTGAGCTATCTCTTGAATTCTCAATGATGAGTGAAGCAGAGACAAATTAATTAAAATGCTAAGCTGATAGACATCATTAATGCTTATACATATGTAAAGGGTGAGAGTCAAGAGCATGGAGCCAGGCTGTGCTTGGTGATGCCCAAGGACAAGGGGCAATGGGTGGAAGCTGAGGCATAGGAAGTTTCATGTAAACGTGAGAAGGAACTTCTTCCCTGTGTGAGTGACAGACCACTGGAACAGGCTGCCCAGGGCGGGTGTGGAGTTGTGGAGTCTCCCTCTCTGGAGATATTCAAAACCCAGCTGGATGCTTTCCTGTGTGATCTGGTATAGGTGGCTGTGCTCTGACAGGGGGATTGAACTGGGTAATCTTTCAAGGTCCCTTCCAGCCCCTGACAGTCTGTGATTCTGAACATGTTTTCCACTTTGACTACAGTAGCCTGAAGGTCCAGCTGCCTGAGGACCCTTCCTGGTTCTGCAGAAAGTGGAAACAACCATTCTTTCAGCATTATTCTTTTCTGTGAACTATTTCTTTACTGGAATAATCTATTTCCTCAAAAGACTGCAGTGATTCACATCAGAGACCCATCTACCACAGAGTTCTTCATATACCATCCTTATAATCATGAACCAAGTCACACTATGCTTTCACTATTTGGAAAGAGGTTTAAAAAGATTTGCTTTGTAAAATGGTGAATAGGAAAGATAATGCCATCTGTCCTTGACTGGTCATCTCCATCTCCCTGCATGATCTCAGATTTCCCCAAACTTGTCCTTTCATGTCATCAGGGAATTCAGAGTAGTTTGGTCTTCAGTGACCACCAAAGTATTTAATTAATCTTAGAACAGCACTGCATCAAATGAAAGGTGCAAAATGAAAGGTGCTATCAGAACACACTTTCCTATATCAGATACCCTCATGGCTCTCCCTTGCATTTGCATATCTGATTCTTAAGAGGTGAGAAACACGCTAGGCTGTTAATTTCAAAGAGAAATCATTTGGACAGAGGCAGATCGAAAAGGACAAAACCAGACAAATAGAGGGAAAAATATATAAGAAAGTGAAAGTTTTCATAACTGACTGATACAAGGAAAAGAATAAGCACAGCTTTTGTTTAAAGGTAAGCACAGGTGTTGTCGTTTATAACTCAATGTGCAGTGCTGAATGGATACAGCAGATGTTATCTCTGTGACTGTAGTGCTTCTTTCTTTTTCCTGCCTTTTCACAACAGGCACTGCACATTGCTTTGTTTAGAACTGGTCGAACTTTGAACAAGTCAAACTTTTTTAGTTCCCTAAGACAGAATCTCCATTGTCCTGACCTTTCCAGAAGCAGCTGTCTCTCTGTTTCACTCTGAATGCAGCTTTCTGAAACAAGGTGAGTGGGTTGCAGGCTGCCTTGCATTGTCAGTTTTAATGACTCCTTTAACGACTTTCGACCTTACATTGCCTCAAACAAGATGTGACATACATAGTCTGAATAGGCATGGTGATGGTTTTGGTGGTCCTTAATAACTCTGGAGGGGAGCTGCTGTCCTGGCAGGTGCTCTAAAAAAAACGAAAAACAGCTTCTTTGGAGGTGAGAATTTCCTCTTTCCTTAAAGCCACTCAACAGCACTATAGAGAGGACTGTGGTGCTCCTCACTGTGTCCTCTTTGTGACTTAGACAAATTTCTCCTTCTGCCAAAAGAGTATAAAGGGATCACAGCTGCTGTGGTGCATGTGTTGCATCTCTTGATGAAGATTTTGCCGAGTACACACCACCACCAAGAACTTGGACTATGCGCATGAGCCACTGCTGGAACAGAGTGGTGATATCTTTCTCTTTTTCTCTCTCCCTCTCTCACTTTCTTTTTGCTTATCCCTTTTTTCCCCATTTTCCTTCTGATCCAGACCAACCAAGCACACTTAAGGCACAAGTGACAAGAGTTTTCACTGGCTCTAGTAAACCCAACTCATCAGTCAGGTGGTGTTGGTTCATCTTAGTTTACTCCAAGGGAAATTTTTGAATCTTAGCATGACCCCCTCCACTGTCTCGGGTTGGCCAGGGACACCGGGCTGTGACAGCCCTGCCATCACACCAAATATGCATTCCCATTTGAGAAATCAGCGTGCACTAAGCCTGTGTGTGTGATTTTCAGCTGGATGCAGCACGGCAGTAGAGAAGTATCACAGTCTCACAGTATTACCAAGGTTGGAAGAGACCTCACAGATCATCAAGTCCAACCCTTCACCACAGAGCTCAAGGCTAGACCATGGCACCAAGTGCCACATCCAATCTTGCCTTGAACAGCTCCAGGGACGGCGACTCCACCACCTCCCTGGGCAGCCCATTCCAGTAGCCAATGACTCTCTCAGTGAAGA
This sequence comes from Tricholaema leucomelas, assembly GCA_013400475.1. NCBI lineage: Eukaryota > Metazoa > Chordata > Aves > Piciformes > Lybiidae > Tricholaema lacrymosa > Tricholaema leucomelas. Next base: position 430,460 of record WAAF01019954.1, on the reverse strand, counting down.
ACTTTCTCCTCACCTCAAGCCTAAACTTCCCCTGGCGCAGCCTGAGGCTGTGTCCCCTCGTTCTGGCGCTGGCCACCTGAGAGAAGAGAGCAACCTCCTCCTGGCTACAACCACCCCTCAGGTAGTTGTAGACATCAATAAGGTCTCCCCTGAGCCTCCTCTTCTCCAGGCTAACAATCCCAGCTCCCTCAGCCTCTCCTCATAGGGCTTGTGCTTGAGGCCTCTCACCAACCTCGTTGCCCTTCTCTGGACACATTCAAGCATCTCAAGAAGTAATGGCTTCTTATCCCATCTCCCATCTTTAGTCATCTATGTGAATGCTTCCAACCCTTCTCCCACATAGATCACTCATAGATGAGTGATCTGAAACCTTTATGAGCAATGCCTTCTTGAACTGTGAACACTGTGATGCATGCACAGCGATTCCTGGGGTTTCAGATGGAAAGCTGTCCTGAGCATCCTTTAAGCACCATAAGAGAACTTCCTAGCCAGTTCCTCAGGTGTGGCTGCTGCACAAGCGCTTTCACTGCATGATCAAACAGTGTGATGTAGCTTAGTGTTAAAGATGTTGTAGGCTGGGCTGAACACCCTATCACAAAGCAGAAGAGATCATAGAATGTATCTTGTTGGAAGGGATCTTTAAAGATCATTTAGTCTAGATCTGAGGCTGGATTAATCCATCTTTGGTCTGGAACATCAACTAGCAAATATGCTGCTAGTTTAATTTTCTTTTATTGTGTTTTGGGTTTTTTTTTAGACATTTGCAGGTGTTATTGCCTAGATGAACATTTCTACTGTACCTTGAAGAATAGTCAAAGAGACTGTTACAAATTATGCAACACTGATAATCGATGTTAATTTTGATATCCAGACAAAGGTTGTTAATAACGATGAAAATTGTCTATTAAATCTCACCAGAAGGCTTATTTACAATGTTCAAAACTCACAGTTTGGATACTTATACACACAGAGAACAGGCAAAACCAGAGCACTGTAAGAAATAACTAGCAAATGCAAACATTAAACTTGAAACTGGAAAGTCCTTAGTTTCAATTATAACTCTTGGCCACCAGGGGATTTGAGAGGCTCTTTTCTGCTACTAAGGCAGAAAAACACAATAGAATCTAGTTACAGAATTTCTTACAGAGAGAGGCTTTGAATATTTACTCACAAAATATCAGACAGTACCCAAAACTTGGAGGGAATTCTGCTGGTGTCTTGAAAGTTACTGCAGGGAAAGCAGAGCATAACGTGGCAGGGCAGAGCAGGCAAAGCAAAAGTACCAGCAAAAGCACGTGGCCTAGTTATTGTTTGCCCGAATGTGGTGGCCGCCTTGGCCACAGAGATTCACCAACTGGAACGACACTTTGCCAAACCTGACCATACTAGGTAAAGTCAGCAGCTTGCTTTACCTGATTTGGGAGGAACAAGTCTGGGCAAGTTTTGGACTCTCCAACTAGGTGTCTCCAAGCCTTGTGTCTCCTCTCCCACAATAGAGTGAAGAGACCATGGGATTATGCCCGGGCAAGCCAGGGTGTGTATCTTCCACAGCAGAGATTAGAATAAACTGATTTCACTAGGGTTTGAGCAAGGTTGACTTTGCCCTGAAATGCCCACGTGGCCTGCTCTTTCCAACCAAATGAGATGCAAATAGTTATTTGCTGGCCTCTGGACATTAGGAAAAGATGGTGTGAAGCTCTGTGCTGTATCTAGAGATTCATAAAAATGTATGAGACCAGTTTGGATGTGGCCATACGTGATGGTTTGGGTGTTCCTTGCCCCCCCCACACTTTGGAAATCACCAAGACTAGACTCAACCAGCTCTGGAAATTTGAATGAAGCTTATATTTACAGCTAGCACAATATACAAGGAGGTATTTACAGTAGATACAGAAATATACAAGGTAAAAGGTAATACGGAAACACAACACCCCTCTCAGAAACTTGAGTCCCCAGGAGGGGCTCCCAACTGCCCTTCCACCTTCTCCCACCCCTCTCAACCTTACCCCAGTCCCAAGGAAGAATGGAGGTTCGGCCAGGAGGTTAGGAAGCAAAGTGGATTAATCAGAGAAATGGCAGAGAGGCTAGAGAGAGAAAAAAAATGCAGCTGCAAGCTCCCCAGCAGAAGCAGCAGCAGTGCTTTATCTATGTTTGGATTCTTGTTCTTAAACATCTCAGCAAGCCTATGAGTGAAGTAGACATCACCCTTGTTTTGTTTGTTGTTTTGGGTTTTTTCCCTCTTTCACAACCTGTGATCTAATCCTTCTCACCAAAACATTCTAGCTGGGCTCAAACTAGCACACCATAATATGACAGGTGATGACACTTGTATGGGCTCAGTACAGCACCATCATTGTTCTGTAGATGTGTTTTGTCTCCTTTGGAGATACACTGCATTCATGCATTATACTTAAGGAGATAGTTGTCCCTCATCAGGGAAACAGATTACTCTATAGTATGGGTTTATTTATATATCTTTAAGATACAGACAAAGTTCTAGACACTGCAACCAAGCCTAAGGAGATTAGTATAAATACAATGCTTCTCACAGGAGGAGAACCAAGAAGTTGTCAGGAAGCCAGGGTATGCCTTGCAGTTACTAAAGAGATCTGTCCTGAGGAGTCTGGGGAAGTAACAGCTGAGAACAAGTGAGGCTTAGAGGAGTTCCCCTACTGTATCTGCCATGGACTATTGCCTAGTAGCCTGCACACAGTCCTACCACTTTCTCTTCCTTATGACAATGTCATGTATCTTCTCAGTGGCAAAAATAAGAATATGCATTTTTAATATACTCTTTTTTTACAGATTGAAAAGGATTGGTCTGTGCAGAAAAGAAAATAAGGTCTTGCTCCTTTAAGACCTTTGAAGAATGTGGCTTTTAGAAAGGTCACTTTCCACTCACTAATTGCCTAATATATTTTTTGAGGTCTAGCAAAGGGCTTGAGTCAATAATAAGTTGCATACAACTAGCTAGGCAGGTTATGTAGACTTAGAACTCCTGTCAAAATGCATGACATGAATTAACATTGTGAGAGAAAGTAATAGCACCCCATAAAAACTGCATTAGAAAAGAGGAAGAACAACATAGGTCATGTCAACTTAATGCAGAGGGAAAGGAGGGAATAGCATTCTTTTTCTGGTGAGAATTAGGAAACTATACAGCTCTGAGACAATAAAAAAGAACTCAAATGTCTTGGGTCAAAAGTCTCATTGGTCCCAGATAAGCAATCTGGTGGACCAGTGAAGTTCTACTGCAAAATGATGGGATGGTACATGAATATTAGGTTCAGTTAGGCTAAACCCACTTGTGATGGTTAGGTTTTGATGCTTACTTTGCTTTAGAAAAAGAAGGAAGGGAGGGAGGAAAAAAAAAACACCACAGCAAAATAAAGTAAGGAAGAAAGAAGGCCTATGCCAGCCTTCCTTTCTTCCTGTGTCCTTAGTGAATGATCATGAGCCAGCTGGAAGAAAGGGAACAAGGATGGAAGGAGAAAGAGGGACAGACCATACCTTCCAGGTGTATAGGGTTTCAGCTGTTGCATTGTACTACTTTCAATGCCACTGATACCCAGAATACCCTGAGAAGCAGCAGCAGTATCAGAAGTCGTTTATGACGATGCCAGAATTAAGCACTGCCTGTGTTGGAATGACCTTTTGTCATCTGTTGTGCGACCTTGCTGTTGATTTATGGCTTTTTCCCCCAAGCCATTGAAAGCAGTCATAAAAAGTTTTTCCTTTTCCCTCCCCTTTTTAATTCCATACTGCTGCCATCAATAGCTCCTTCTTGGATATGTTGTACAAGCCTGTGAAATAAAACAACTCCCAGACCTCTTGACCCTGATATTATTTTCTCTTCTAGTATCTTTTTGTACTGTGCAAGACCCATAAGAGAATAAAAACTCAAGCTCTCCTACCAGTTCACAATGCAATCAAAAGTACATTTTTATAGCAAGTTGAATGCTAATGAGTACAAATTACTCTTGAAAATCATTATAAAAGGCATAAAAAGGCTGATACTGTACATTTGATATAAACATGCACAAGTTCCCTCTGTGAGAGGATGATAATTTCTGGGTACATGCTGCTTTTGTGGTTTGGGCATGCATTGCATTTACAGGAATGCCAGGCCATTGCTCCTCTGAGAGGATGGAATTTGCACCCTTTTCTATTACAAAATAAAACAAAAATTGCTTGATTGGTAAGGTGTCCTCAAGACTTACTGTAAAAATCATTCTTGAGTATTGAATACTGTCAGCAAGAATAAGGAGTTAATCAACTGTCCTTTTCCTACTGCTTGGTTGTGCAGACAAAAACTTCTCTCAGGAAGCGATTAGAGTGGCATAGAGTGAATGAGTAAGGCTGCAGAGATGGTCAGTAGTTCTACAAAGCAGCAGTAGTAGTAATAACAACAACAATAACTGTAACAGCTATGTCTCAGTGAGCACCGTTTCTGGGTAGCAGTTCACAGAGCAGTCTAAGAGACATTCCAGAGTTGTAAGAACCTGCTGAGCTGCTAATGTTGATGGGACAATCACATAAACATGGAAATTCTGCAAATATGACAGCTCCTGGTCAAGTCTTTATAGATTTTTTTTCTTTTAGGGACTAGTTTGCTATTTAAGTATTTAAACAACAGATAACACTTATTTCTGTCACTGTACTCCTTTGTCTCCATGGTACATGGCAGTCACGTAGAAGTCTAACAAATTTATGCCCACTGGTTTCTTTCAGGGATAAAGTCAATGTTTGCTATTCATCCTATTCATCAACACAGTCCAGTATTTGAGTGCACTGATGTGCTTAATGTTTACTTATCATTACCATCCTAGGAAAGTGAGAATTTTAACCCTATTTTACAGATAGCAAATAAGGACAAGAAACAGCTAAGTATTAATAGCTAGGCAGGTATCTTGCAGTACAGTACATGCACTGACAACCTCTGTTACTTCCCCTTGGTGGGAAAGTATTCAGAGGGTCACAATTTGCTCCCTTTAAATCTATCAGGTGTTATCTTGATTGCCTCAAATATAATCAGTGCTTAAAAGCTTTAAATTGCTTGGTTGGGAATCAGCAGAGAACTCAGCCTTCCATCAATCAGACCCATTTCTTTTGTGCATTTGTGTTTCTTCAGGAAAGCTCTGCCCTCAAGTAAAACTCACAAAGCAGAAGACCCAGGGAGCTTCTACCAAATTGGTTATACTTATTCCACAATAACAGGATGCAAACAGTGAGTTGGAGGGGGACTGGACAAGTTCACAGAGACAGTCCATGGAGGATCATTAAAAACATCATAAGCACATCTGATTCTGAAAAACTCAGAGCTGGAAACATGATGGAGACTGGATGAATATTAGATGAAAGTTCTACAATTTTCCTAATCTATATTCTCTAATGTAGAATATTTTTATCTGTAATTCTATAACCTATAATCCTAGGGAGCTGGGTTTAGGTGCTGCTGAAGGTGGGCTACATGGGTATTTGTTCTGAGGTAGTGCAACCATGGAATCACAGAATGATAGAATGTCAGGAGCTGAAAGTGACCTCAAAAGATTACCTGGTCTAGCCACCCTGCCAGAGCAGGGTCACCTAGAGCAGATCATGTCAAGTAGTTTAATGTGTTTGTGAGTTCTTTGGAAGCAGGTTACAGTTCACCAGGGTCCTCAGTTTTGTGTTTTGCAAGAAAAGATAGGTAAAGGAAATTTCTTGTTTATGGCTTCTGTGATCAGAAAAGAGTGGAGCTTTTTCTATATAGTCATGGGTAGGCAACTGGTAAATCCTTCTAGCTTACAGCTGTCCTGGACCACAAGGTTGATTTCATGATATAAGGAACTTGAAGAGCTTGTGGTCATTCAGGGAAGCCATGGAGAGATTTTGCTTATCTCATGTAGCCCTGATGGCTGCCTGATGTCAGGAGAGATTTCACAAGTGCTAATTTTTCAAAATAGGGGTCAGTTATTGAAGTCTTCTTTTATTCTGCCTTAGAAACATACAAATGGGGAAATCAAATGTTGCCCCCTTATTACGACTCTAAAACATCTTCCCTCATTGATATATCCAGCATAGGGTGTGAAAAATAGCACCCTTTCTTGTGTCAGCAAGTGGTGTGAGGGACACTGCAAGACAGCCAGCCTTCTGTCTTCCCACCTCTCTCTTAATTAGCAGTGGAAAGTCCTATCCCAGCCTACCCTTCCACACTGCACTGTTCTTAACACTCAGAGTGGGACTGACATTTCAGAGAAGATGCTAATATCTGTGTCAAGTTTCTCTCTATTCCAGTCTTTGAACCTTTCATTGATATAAACATGAGATACTTCAGAGCTGAGGAACACTTTCACTATAAATAACATGCTTGTCAAAGTCCCAGAAGAACTCTAATATTGGCTATTTCTATTTTCTTCACAAGTGATTTTGTTTGATAGTTATCAAGACGTACAAAGAGGCTGCATGCTATGGTTCAAAGGTACCAAACATCTGCCCATTTCCACCCCTCCTCCCTTTATTGCCAGCAGAATTCCTTGAGTTTTGGCTTTTCTTTTTTACCTTTAATCAAAAAAGAAAGAGAGGTAGTATGAAAATGCTGAAAAAAACAAGTCCATCCTCAAACAGCTGTCAGTGATCTGGCTTTATTTTTAGTCCTGAAATTTCAGGTCAGTCTGAACTATGGCTCAAATCATTCCTACATCAGTACTCTTGGAAGGACTGAGTTCTGTTCCTCTGAAGTTTTCTTCTCACAGTTGTAATTCCACAGGATCCTGTGTACCTATTTCCTCACTAACTCAAAGAACTCAATTTGTGGATTGTGTATGTTAATATGTGATAGCCCTCTTCTGCTTGTTTCAGAGGAAGACTTTGCTTAGGGAACATGAATTGAGTTTCCAAGCAGACTCATTTGGGCCCCTTGCATTATCCTGAATATCAAAAATAAATTGAAATTGCTGAGTCTACACTAGCATGGATGTAGCTTGGCAAACCACATCAAAGCACTTTTCTAAACTGCTAACAATACTGGAGCCACTGCAACAAGATTTAGTGTGATCTAGAATGTTCAACAACTGCTATTGTCACCAGTACCTTGGGCTGAACTTTAAGATACTGAACCTCTTTCCTTGGTATATCTGAATATCCTAATGCAATTACCTGCATAACACTCCTGTGAGGCTGGCAGGTGTTACTGGCTTTGACAATGTACCATCTATAATCTTCCCATGGATAAAATTATGCTTAATTCTGAGTACCAGAAGCTTGCATAGATAGTGTAACAGGGATGCAAGGGTGAGGAAGCTGGAGCAGTTAGAGGAGTGGCAGTCCTTGCCCCCAAACACATTGTAATCTCCCATGAGTCATGTGGAAGATATTAACAGTCACTTAAGCTGCCCCAAAAATAACATCAGTTTCTCCTCTTTAAACTAGTGACATTTAATTATAATGGAGAAATGTAAATAACTTTGAAATATCTCCAGCTGTCAAAAGCTGCTTTAATGTCCAGTACTAGCTGCCAGGTTTTTTCAAGTAGTATATCAAATAGTCACTTCTCTCCAAACAAGAAAGTAGCAACCAATAAATTTCTGAACTAAGAGCTGCCATGCACAGGCACTTTGTGTTTGAAATTGTCACAGAATCACAGAATGTCTGTGGGGGCTGGATGATCATCTAGTCCAAGCCCCCTGCAGTGCAGGATCGTCTATACCAGATCATATTGGAGCACATCCAGGTGGGCCTTAAATATCTCCAGAAAGGGAGACTCCACAACCTCCCTGGGCAGCCTGTTCCAGTGTTCTGTCACACTCACAGGGAAAAAAAATCCTCCTCCTGTTTCCATGAAACTTCCTATGTCTCAACATCCACCCATTGCCCATTGTCCTGTCATTGGGTATCATCAAGCAGAGCCTGGCTCCATGCTCTTGGCACTCACCTTTTACATCTTTATGAACATGAATGAGGTCCCACTCAGTGTCCTCTTCTCCAAGCTAAAGTGCTCCAGCTCCCTCGGTCTCTCCTCGTAAGAGAGAGGCTCCATTCCCTTCATCATCTGGGGCACCTCAGCCTTATCCATATCCTTTGTCACCAGTAGAGGGGGAGGAGAGCCTCTCTCAAACTATTAGCTACAACCTTTCTAACACACCCCAGAATGGCATTGGCCCTCCTGGCCACAAGAGCACATTGCTGGCTTATGGTCAACCTCCCATCCACTAGGACCCTCAAATGCCTTTAAACAGAATATCCAAAGGTAAGGTATGTCCTGCAAAACCCAGCTCTAGACTCTGCATGAGGTTTGCTTTTCAACTTTCTCTACCAAAACAAGATTTCCTGTGACTTTCCTGGTCCGACGTCTATGCCACAGGGGAGTTTTTTCAGGACAAGACAATGCTTTCCAGTGCCCTGGAATTCTCTCTCATTGTGTACTGCTGGCCATCTGACTGACAGATGTGTTTGCACTGGCTATGTGCAGGCACCAGCACTTGTCTCAACTGCATGATTTCAAAACGTGCAGCCCTCTAGCTACATCTATGCCCTGTCTCATGGTAAACAGCTCAGATAGGAGATGGTAATGCAGCAGGGCATTGCACTGTGCCATGTGGCTGTTCCAGAGAGTTTCCTTGGGCAGTTGTGAATCATGCCATCACCTAGTGCAGATACACTCTGTATTTCTTAGGTACAGACTGCTATAACATTGAAGTCACAGGACAAGCTCATCCCCAGATTTAAGGTTTGTCATAATCAAAAAGCAGTTCTTGGCTGATGCTTTTAAAGGCTATTTTTGTTTTAATAGGAACAGTTCAGACAGCATCGCTTTGGGGGAAGACTAAACCCAGATACAGGAAATAACATGCAGGGATTGCAAGCTCTCTAGCTCAGGCTGTTCAGCAGCAAGAAGCTGGGAAGAAGAGTTTTTCTGGAAGAAGAGTTTTTCTGGGGAGTACATTTTTTTCCTAAAATCTGCTAGAGCTTTATGCTGATGACACAAAACTGGTGGGAGGGGGGAGTGCTGAAAGCCTGTCAGGCTCTGCTGCCATCCAATGAGATCTGGATAGGCTAGAGGGCTGGGTGAAGACAAACTACATGAAGTTCAATAAGGACAAGTGTAGGGTCCTCCATCTGGGGAGAAATAACAACAGGCACTGGTACAGATTGGGGGCTGCCCTGCTGGAAAGCAGGTCCGTAGAGTAAGACCTTGGAGTCCTGGTGGACAGCAAGTTCTGCATGGGCCATCAATGTGCCCTTGTGGCCAAGACAGCCAATGGCATCCTGGGGTGCATCAGGAAAAGCATGTCCAGCAGGTCTAGGAAGGTTCTTCTCCCCCTCTACTCTGCCCTAGTGAGAGTGCACCTCGAATATTGTGTCCTGTTTTGGGCTTCCCAGTTCAACAGAGACAAGGATCTGATGGAAAGAGTCAAGTGGAGAGCCATGAGGCTGACTGGGGGGCTTGAGCATCTCCCTTACAAATAGAGACTGAGAGACCTGGGGCTGTTTAGCCTGGAGAAGAGAAGACTGAGAGGACATCTGATGAATGTGTACAAATATCTGAGGGGTGGGTGTCAAGTGAATGGAGCCAATCTCTTTTCAGTGGTCAGCAGCAATAAGACAAACAGCAAATTACAAACTGGAACATAGAAGGTTTCATCTCAACATGAGGAGAAACTTCTTTACAGCAAGGGTGATGGAGCACTGGAACAGGCTGCCCAGGGGAGTTGTGGAGTCTCCTCTGGAGATTTTCAAAACCCTCCTGGATGTATTCTGGTGTGAACTACCCTAGGAGATCCTGCCTTGTCAGGCTGTTGGACTGTGGAGGTCCCTTCCAACTTCTAAAGTTCTGTGATTCTGTGAGGATTGGCAGGTCCTCTGAACCAGTCCAGGTCATATGCTGCCTCAGTACATTCCCTTGCTAAGAGGTGTCCCTGTTTCAAGAAGCTCTGTCTCACCCATTCCCAGTACTAATATCCATCTTCCTTGGAGCATTCAAAAAGACATATTCCTTGCTTCACTAGGATGTTATTGTATCTTCACACCACCAGACACTGAAATTGCCTCAAAAGAGGTTTAAACACAGATTGTGACTATGGAATTCAGTAACCTAGAGAATGGAGAATTGAACCTGCAGTGGAATCAGTGAGAGGTTGTCATTATCTACCGAAGACAGGAGTCTAGCCTAAGAACATTTTATATTGACTTATTTTACTCTTTAGAAATAGTTTAATAATACAGTCACTTTTTATGTATAGTCCATGAAAAAAAACAACTTTTCAAAAAAAAAAAAAATAGTAAATTTTCTAAAGGAAAGGCTTATTTATAGTGCACCAGCTCATTGTGATTTAAGTTTCTTCTTAATTTTAGCTTCCATTTGAGATTCTACTCTGCAAAATGGGTTAGATTGTAATCAGTCTGGATTTGTGTCAAATCTAACCCCTCAATATATGTTTCATGGTCATTGCTCACTATAATGCCTCAACCGTGGCAATGATTGTGTTAACAAGATGATGAGTTGGTCTGCCCCATAATGAATAAATGGCAGGAAGGTAGCATAATACCTAGCAAGTAGGAATTAATCTTTTAAATCAAAATGGATTGCTTATAGCAGGGCTTTCTGCTGAATGTTTGGAGGACTTGTGAGAGGTTGGATTCTTTAGGTTTAGTATCAGCCCTCTTATAGTCTTATTCTGTGTGGCTTTGGGAATGTGTCATTCTTTAAGATGTTTCAGGTTAGCACAGCCCTCTCTCCACCAGCACAGATAGGAGGAGGAGTAACACACACACACCAACTCTTCCCCCAATTCTGGGTTAAGATAGAGTTGTAAATGAGATGACACTGTTCTGGAGTACTCTAAATTCTTTTCTTCTCCCCACCCTGCCCCGAGAGTTTAAATAGGGAGGAGAAGTCACAGAAACAGCTTTCCTCCCGGCCCTGCAGGCTTGAAGGGGGAACAGCAGGAGTTGCCTTTCCACATGTCTGCTGACCCATGTGGGAGCCTGCGCTGCAGTTGGGCTGGCGGTTGGCTGGGTTTTCGTGCCAGTATGCAATGGAAAATGAACACTTTGTCTAGAAAAAGATAAATAGAGCCAGGGAGAAGGTGAGGTGGCTCCTGCCTTGAAAGAGTTCCCACCTTGACAGAGTTCTCAACAGGACAGATTCCTGACATGAATTTCCATTTTGGATCATCCCCGTTTTTGAACAGTGCCTACCTTTTTACATGGCTCTCTGTTTTACACCATCCCTGCCTTTGAATGGTTCTCCCCACTTTTGCACCATTCTGTGCAAACTTGCAAGCTTGGAAAGTCCTGGGGTCCTTTTGAGAGAGCTGCCGGCAGCACCTGGACCTGGCTACTCTCAGACCATATCAGCAGCCAACTTCCTGGCTGCCTTCCAGACTGGGGGATCCTAGCAGTTTGGCTCTCCCTTGTTGCTGCTGAGGCAGCTTCGCTTCCACCAATCCCTGTCTTGTGGGAGCCACATCTCAAGACATTTCTGAGTTTGGTGGCTTTGCCACTCACCTTGGGTTTCTGCTGTGTGGATCCAGACTGTTGGATAGTCTTTGCGGCATCAGAATAATTTGAGCCACAGAGAAATCCAACAAGGGATCATCACCAAATACCTATCTGATCTCTGTGAGTAGAGCCTGCTGTTCCTTTGATTCTCTGCTCTGCCTGATTCATAGTGGGGTAAAGCTGTGTTTATAGCTTAGCCTTTTCCATTTGCTGACATCCTAAATCTCTAAATTTGTCCATAACATCCTTTGAAGAATTCACAATCGAGTTAGAACCTGTAAATAAACCTAACTAGTTTTGTATATAGTTTGGGGGCAGGGTTTTCAGGAGAAGAAAATAACTTTCGTAATTCCTGACTCAGCCACATTAATTCCCTGCCTCCATGACAGATACAATGTACAGTTACTTTAACCTGCTTGCAGAAAAGCATAGCAAAAATGCAGAGGCAGCAGAAGCCAGCAACTTGTCCCGCAGTCAGCCCAGTGGAAGAGCCCAACAGCAAAAACCCTGAAACCAAAAGCAGCAACCAGAACAGGGAGCCTCTCACATTGCAATCTGCACTTCAAGCTCCATGAGATTTTGAAGGCAGAATGAGTGTGTGCTACTTTGAAGCTAGCTAGAATGCTTTGGTGAGAAGAATTATATTACAGACTGTGGAAGGAAAACAATGGTGATGTCTACTTCACTCATAGGCTTGCTGAGATATTTAAGAACAAAAAGCAAAACAGATTGACCAGTCTTGGCACTTCTGCTGCTGGCCAGCTTGGAGCTGCATCTCTCTTCTAACCTCACCCTCCCTTTATTTTCTAATCCACTTTGCTTCCTAACCCCCTGGCTGAACCTCCATTCTTCTTTGGGACTAGGGTAAGGTTCAGAGGGGTAAGGGGAAGATGAAGGGACAGTTGAGAGCCCCTCCTGGGGACTCAGGTTTCTGGAAGGGATGTTGTGTTTCTGTATTACCTTTACTTTGTGTGTTTCTGTATATAACTGCATATAGTGTAAATACCTGCTTGTATATTGTGCTAGCTGTAAATAATAAGCTTCATTCAATTTCCAGAGCTGTCTGAGCGTAGTCTGGGTGATTTTCTGAAGCATGAGGGGGTGGGGAGCACCCAAACCATCAGAGAGTGCAGCATGGTATTGAATAACAGCAGCAGATTCAACTCAACCCATGACACAGGGACAGTCACCATCATTTTTTATAGGCAGTTTTCTTAGGCCTGTGCTGGTTTGAGGCTAACTGGAATATTTTGATCCTTGGTTGTGAAAAGAAAATAATGATGATGTCTATGTCATTCACTGGTTTGCTGAGAGGGGTAAAGTCAAAACGTAAAATCCTCTTGCTTTGTCCTGGGTGTTTGCCCTGTTTGTTTCTCTGTCTGGTCTGTGTCGCTAGGTTTAATCGCTTCCTTTTTTTAACCCCCAATCTGCTTTGATACCTCATCTCTAATCTCATAGAATCATAGAATGGTTTAGGTTGGAAGGGACCTCAAGGATCATCCAGCTCCAACCCCCTGCCATAGGCAGGGACACCTCCCACTAGAGCAGGCTGCTCAAGGCCTCATCCAGCCTGGCCTTAAACACCTCCAGGGAGGAAGCATCCACAACCTCCCTGGGCAACCCAGCAATTAACACATAAGTTGTTCTTTATGTTTGTCCATCTGAGATAAGGGGGAGGGAAAACAAACAGAGGGGAATAACTTTGATCCCTTCTGGGCAACTTACTTTGCTAGGGAGGGAATTTGGGCTTCTGTGTTATTTCTACTTTCATATAATTATAAATACTTGTATATGTGATTGTATATTTTGCCATGCTGTAAATACAGCTTTGTCTTACTTCCAAACCATCTGAGTTAATCTGGGTAATTTCAAATAGGGGAGAGGGAAGGTTCCTAACCCATCACAAGGCCAAGCTTTCAATCTATAATTAAGGTTTGTAAAACAACTGTGATCTCATGAGGGAAATACAATTCCTGCCTTCAGGTAAGAAATTTGCATTGATGCATTAAGTTCTGCCTCTTTAGAACCGTTAAGGAGAAAATGCATTTATCAGATTTCTCCCCACGTAATAACTCTCCTGTAAAAAAAACAAATCTCAAATGTTTTCTGATACAACTGACAAGAAGGAGCAGTATTCCAGAAGCAATCAGGCCAGGCTGGATGAGGCCTTGAGCAACCTGCTCTAGTGGGAGGTGTCCCTGCCTATGGCAGGGGGTTGGAGCTGGATGATCCTTGTGGTCCCTTCCAACCTAAACCATTCTATGATTCTATAAGCCTGTCCATCTGTAAACTTTGCCATGCTTTAGTTTACCAGGGAGAGGCATTAAGTAACTTCATGCCAAAGGCAAAAGTTATTGCTGAAAGCTGCCCAAACCCCATGGCCAGCCTAGCGTGAACTGAAAGTGATAAGCTGCTCCTAGCTGAGGAGCTCGATCTCACTTAGACCTCTTTGCAGCCTGCGCGGTGAAAGAGGATGGGTTACTGCTACCAGCAAGACCCCTTGCTTGCCAGCACACCTGCAAACCTCCATGCCAAACCTAGAGCCCTGGAAAGAACATTGTCCACCCAGGAAGGGACCAAGGCCAGGTCAGAGACTGCTCAAACCCCAGCATGCTGTCAGAGCCTTGGGGAAACTCCAAAAGCCTCCAACATATATTGCACCACTGATAGCAACCCCTCAAATGTTTTGGTTGCTGTCTGGAACTATAATGCAGCCTCAGGAGCCCAGAGATACTAGTTTGAGAGCAAATATTCTAAAAAGCCTCTTTGTGATTAAAGCCCTTTGGCTTTGGTTCTGTTTACTCTATGTGACTGCCTCCTGCTTCAGCAGAAAGGAGCCTCTTGAGTTCCCTTAGAGGGCAAGCAGCATACTGACTGCAAGAATCTCAGTCCTAAAGCTCAAATTCATGTTTGCATTTCTGGTTTTGCTTAATTGTTTATGTTGCCTGTTCCCTGTGTAAATACCCACAACTGTGTGCTTGTACCTTATAAATAAAAGTTTTCTGCTGAGAATTAATATTAACAAATATTTTTCATAGATTTGTTAATTGTTGCCTGGTTATGATAGTAATAATCATAATTCATATTATTATCATAGAAGGGGACGTCTGATTTAGCATTCTTTAGGAAAACAGATTCAGTGCATGGTCCCTGTGCACAGAATCTATGAAATACCAGCAGCTTTGTGTCTTGCAGCTGTAATTGGACAATGAAAAGGAAACTAAAATGGGTAAACTTGTGAGAAGAGCTGTTGTGAGCAGGTTTTCAGTCACCTCTGCCTTAATACAATAGAATAGAATAGAATCAATCAGGTTGCAAGAGACCTCCAAGATCATCCAGTCCAGCCTATCACCCAGCCCTATCCAGTCAACTAAACCATGGCACTAAGTGCCTCATCCAGTCTTTTCCTGAACACCCCCAGGGATGGTGACTCCACCACCTCCCTGGGCAGCCCATTCCAAGGGCAAATCACTCTCTCAGTGAAGAACTTCCTCCTAACATCCAGCCTATACTTCCCTCGGCACAACTTGAGGCTGTGTCCCCTTGTCCTGTTGCTGGTTGCCTGGCAGAAGAGACCAACCCCCACCTGGCTACAACCACCCTTCAGGTAGTTGTAGACAGCAATGAGGTCTCCCCCAGCCTCCTCTTCTCCAGGCTGAACAAGCCCAGCTCCCTCAGCCTCTCCTCATAGGGTTTGTGTTCCAGGCCCCTCACCAGCTTTGTTGCCCTTCTCTGGACATGTTCCAGCACCTCAACATCTCTCTTGAGTTGAGGAGCCCAGAACTGGACACAATACTCAAGGTGTGGCCTGACCAGTGTTGAGTACAGGGGAAGAAGAACCTCCCTCGTCCTACTGGCCACACTGTTCCTGATACAGGCCAGGATGCCATTGGCCCTCTTGGCCACCTGGGCACACTGCTGGCTCATCTTCAGCCTACTATCCACCAGTACCCCCAGGTCCCTTTCCTCCTGGCTGCTCTCCAGCCACTCTGTCCCCAGCCTGTAGAGTTGCTTGGGGTTGTTGTGGCCAAAGTGCAGAACCCTGCACTTGGCTTTGTTAAATTTCATCCCATTGGCCTCTGCCCACCCATCCAGCCTGTCCAGGTCCCTCTGCAGGGCTCTCCTATTTTAAAAGCTACGTTGGTTGCATTGTGTTTAAACAAAATGCATCTGCTTAGTGACCAGATGCTCACATCAATATCTTACTGACACAGACAATTTCTTCCAGTCTTGATGTTGATGTCATTGATAGTGACACACACAGACCTCGCGGGCAGAGCTCAGTTTGGCAGTCTGTAGCCAGATTCTCAGAAATCTTTGGCACATCTGAGTGCCTGAAAAGGAGCAAAAATCCTGTGAAAATATGGCTCTAACTGGGCAGAAAGATTGAGCCAGAGAGCAGCCCCTTCAGGCCGATCAAAACTTGTTCCGTTGCTGTCAGGACTGGACATGCTCAGCAGACAATAAGGGTGTTCTTGGCACTAAGGCTGTCAAATCAGCACCTCAAGCTCTGAAGTGACACAACCAGAGGAAAAATAACACAGGTAGATATACACACAGCCGCAGAAACTTTTCGTGCCTCTGACATGTTTCATCGACGCTCTTTCAAGCTGAAGAAAAACTGCCATTCTCTTCTTGCAGGCCCAACAATGTCACCTCACAGTTTCCTGGTAAGCTTGTATATTACTCACAGCACTAAGTAATATTTTTATCGCCATTTGGAAGTTGTAAGCACACAGAGTTTAGCTCCTCTATCTCACCTCTCAACTCCAGCTGCCCTCTGCACTTTGCCAAAACTCTTGGAAGTGTGCTGATGCGTTGAGCTTCTGGTCTGCCTTTTCAGAAGGAGCTTAACTGATGGGAAATATAGAGCTCTGCCAGTTTATAAAGATATAAACAAACATACTTAATAGGAAATGATGCCTGGATGGAGAACCCTGGCTGGTTTTTTTTATTTCCTGACTTGTGTAATAGCTTCTCATGTTATTTTTCATTATTTACTATCCTATCTAATTGGGGCTAGGGAAGGATTGCCGAAACGACAGATAACATAAGCTTGTCTCTCTAAAGCACTGATTTAGTAGAAGCAGCAAATGCAGCAGAAAGCAAGTCCAAGCTGCAGGGATATTATTCTGGATTCCACTACTGCCTGTAAACTGGTGATTTATTTCTGTAGTAACAGATTCTTCAGGCAGAGCTGCTTAAAAGCAAAGGTTTCATTCAGTCCCGTAGCTTATCTTGTCATTTGCTTAAATCTATCATTCTGCAGCAGACATTTGCTACTCTCCCTTTACTGGGAGGTAAGTAAACAAGGTAGTGCAGGATTCAATACCACTGACTACTCCTGGGTCACCTGTAAAACTAAGAGCCTCACAAGGAGGTACAACTGTTTGTCATATGGGCCAGGAGCCCACTGGACCCTATGTCTATGCCTTGTCACTATACAGTGCAAGCCTTCTGGAAAAACTGTACCATCTGTTTTTTCCAAACAAAACTAACAACAACAAAAAGACTCTAAAGCAATGGAAAAGGCCTCTTCTGAAGAGTTTGCTATGATTCATTATCTGAGCTCCAAGACATGAAGCAGATACAGGAAATAAATGTTAGACAGTACATGCATTTTTCAAGGGAAGAACTTCAGAAAACTCTTACTGATAGAAAACAAAAATTAAAGATATTAACTACTGATAGTAAGAAATGCATCATTTTGAAGGGAAATGTCTGTGGGTGTCAGGCCGCCGGGGAGGCCGAGGATCGATTGGGGTACTGACGAGGACTCAGTTAGCTGCCAGCAGCCTTATGGTCAGTGCAGTGCAGTACAGTACAGCTTTATTCAGGAAGTGCAACAGCTTATATACCCCTTCAGTAGAGGTGTGTACAACTAGCTAAGGTTTACATAAGTGGAAGGTACAGGGAGTGTTCTCCCACAAACGTCTATGTCTGTTAAAAATCCCTGCTACCACCCGTCACTTAAGAGGGAATGTTTAGTTTTGACTTGCCATTTTATTTTACCTTTTAGGAGGCTTCACCAGATGACCTTTAATGGTCCCTCCAGCCTAAACCATTCTATGATTCTGTTATTCTCTTATTTTTCTATTTGTCAATGATGCAACTAGGGTCAAAGTTTTCCCACTAAGTAAATGCCAGCCAGTAAACCGACAGTCAAGTGAATGAGGCTCTCTACATGACAGTCTCTTCTCCCTGTATAGTTGTTTGACAAGTCTGCTCATAAACAGCCCTTGGGTTCCATTTAAAAGCTTATCAGCTCAGTAGGAAAGTCTTCTAAAGACTTCTTACTTAAAGAGAAAAATATTTACTAGCTGGCCTGAGGGTAATTTCTTCCCTGTGTTTACCCCTTCATGAGAGGCAGTAGCCTGAATAAATCACTGTCTAGAAAGCCCTGTTCATAGAATGGGAATAAAGGAAGAAATAAAGAAAAAAAATTGAATGTATCTCTTTGCCTTAGCTCTGAATAGTCAGGGTACTGCACTGTCTGGCACATGCAGCATGTGTGCCAAGGTAGGTAGGAATTATAACCTAACCAAAGATTCACCCAGTTGCAATCTCTTCTGATTATTCTGGGGCCAGACCCATACAACTTCCCCGATAGTGCTATTTACTTTATGAAAGCTTTCTGTGAAGAGGAGAAAGCCTTCTGCATGGGAAGCTGGTGATGGTATCAGGGAGTCAAGATCCCTGCTTTGCCTCTGACTTTTGCTAAATCCTTGAAGTGGACATGACCCATTAAAATAATATTTAATTCCTGCTTGGCCAAAACATACAGCACCTACTAGATAGGCATGCATGCTTGTTAGCATGGCATTCTGCTCCCTTGACAAAAGACTGACTTTTCTCTCTCTCTGCAAAGTGATCCCCCATGACAGCTATTCCCAGCACCTGTGATACCTCCTCTAGAGAGAAAAGTGATTATTTCAGAGTCCTAATTAACACCAGATAACTTGGATCCCCTTGTGAGGGATCCACAGGTCTCAATGCAAAAGGCTGTCTTTCTGCTGACAGCAAAAGATGCTTAAACATTCATTCAGGGCAGACCAGGCTCCTGGAGAGCTTTATTCCCTGAGCATCTCAGCAAAATAAGGAAAATCTCTGGTTTGAGATCCCAGAACTTATAAATCTTCAGAAAGGACTTGAAGTCTGAGAAGGTCGCAGTGGCCCTTGCTGTGGTTGCTGCCTCTCTCATCAACCTTCCATGATGGGACTTCGAGTTACTCTCAGTCAGGCTCATGTTGCTACTACCAACTGATACCACCACTGAGCTGCTTAAAGATTTTTTTTTCCTTTGGAAGAGCTCATACCTATCAGATATGCAAAAGGGAAAAGCTCCACACTTATCTCTAGAGACCAGGGGACAGCACTGAACCAAAGGTTCTCCTCCATCCCTGGGGATAACTGCCTGCACAACTTCTCTCCTACTGCATCCCTTCACAAGCTTCCTCAAAGCCTTTAATTTCCCACCATTACATTCCCTCCCTCTGGCCTCTTTGCAGCAAGAGCCTTGTCTGGGAGCCCCTTCTCCAACTTAAGTATCTAGCCTTCCTCCAGCAGGCTTTTACACCTCTGCTAGCACCCCAATTATCCAGAGGAAAAAAGTAACACAAACTCCTTCCTCTCTAGATACCACATTCCATGGCATGCAAGGCTGCTGTCATTTATTGGAAGCTGCAAGTTCTTAGGAGATACCTGTAGCTCAGTTACTGTCTTCTTTCTTCTATTACTACCTGAAATGGCTCACCTGAAGAGAAATGATTTTATAGATCTACACTATGGTTGATCAGTGACAAAAATAAGTGGTGAGTTACCTATTAGACTACCACAGTTGTGCTGGAAAACACAAGTTTGAGTTTCTAGGTCTGTCTAGAAAGAGAAGCCTGAGCCCAATATCGCTTACACTTAGCACTCAAGCACTCAGGCAAAGCTCCATGGGGAAACTGAGGGCTGACAGACAAAGTTTACTCAAAGACTTGGACCAAGTTAGTGGCAGCTTGAAACATATTAGTTCATTTGTAGTAATTTCAGGTGGCTCATGCAGAGGCATGAGAAGAAAAGGCCTCCCTTGAGGCAACTCGCACTTACGACAGATTTCCTCCAAGAAGGTTTAGGGCTTTGGTGGGGTTTTTTGGGGTTGTTTTTGTTTTTTAAAATCAGAGCCAAAAATGGATTTAAAGAGTTTTTAATTACTATAAGAATCCTAATCAGACTACTGTTTGGGTTCACTCCTTTAGAAGTGATGAATTAACCTAATCACTGCTTGATTTAACTAGGAGCTTTGATAAAATGATATTAAGTTTTGCAGTTAGCTGCCTATGTCCCTGTGTCTGTTACAGACCTCTTTTCAACCTTTTTCTGTGAACAAGAGCTCTTAAATGCAAAACCTCTGACCAAACTTACATCAATGTCCATGGTCAGACTTTGCTATTATTCTGTGAATGTGCATATTAAAATAATTACCATAAATTATTCTATGAAGAACACAAAGTGAATCCAATTATGCAGCCAGATCAAGTAAATCCAATGTTGTCTAATCAAACAAGCTATCTAAAGAGGAAAGGAAGATGAAGCTCTAAAGGAGCTGGGGTCTTTTTCTAGAGGGACATGATTTATATCACCATCATATTCTCCACATTTCTTTTATCAGGGAGTTCACTGGGACATTGGCTTCACCTGCTTTTGCTTAGCTATATTGAAATACACCTAGATGATTGGTTGAATTTGGAAAGGGGAAAAACTCAAACAACAAAAACAAACACTCCCTTACCCATACTATCCCCCACCCCCCAAAATAAAAAGTCATAACCAAACCTAACAAAAAACCCAAATCACAAACCTTCATACAGAATCAGATGTGCCAATTATATTAGGGCAAACTTAAACTCGCTGCTCACTGAAGTCATGGCCAGAGGATTTCTGAAACCATAAGGTATCTGCCATGAGAATGTGGAGAAATATTGTTCCTATCTGCCTAGCTGTCTGGAGCATGGCAGATGGAGGCAACAGTACATGTGCCAGCGTGTCTAATTAGCTAGGAGACTCATAATCCCTTTATTGTTTCTAAAATGCCACTCTTTCAAAGTCTGATTCAATGTCCATGGAAGCAAATGAGTTTTTCTACCACCTCTGGTAGATGCTGGACTCAAGTCTACAAAGTAGTGAAAAAAATACAATCAAATTTGGCTAAAGAAAGAGTGGATGAAAAGCAAAGATGACACCCTCAAACTGGGCTACTTCTAACCAAGGGGCTTTACTGTGGGTCTATAATGGAACAGGTACTTTTATCTATCACAAGGAAAGCTATCCAAGTATCACCAGGAAAGCTGGTGAGAGACTTTCTAGGATGTCAGGTAGTGATAGGACTTTGGGGGAATGGAGCAAAACTAGAAGAGGGTAGATTCAGATTAGATGTTAGGAAGAAGTTCTTCACCATGAGGCTGGTGAGACGCTGGAACTGGTTGCCCTGGCACATGGTGGACCATCCCTGGAGGTCTTTAAGGCCAGGTTGAATGTGGCTCTGAGCAACCTGATCTAGTGTGAAGTGTCCCTGCCCATGGCAGCAGGGTTGGAACTAGGTGATCCCTGAGGTCCCTTTCAGCCCTGACAATTCTATGATTCTAGCTCAGTCCAAGCTGAGGATGTTCTCAGGTATTCTACTGATACGAATGTGCACAGCAAAGGACAGTTTTCTTTTTCTTTCTCAGAAAAAATATTGTCTTCTCCCAGCTAAAGCTCTGCCCCTTCTCTCATTAACATGCTGTCTCATCTCTATCCCCTGCTCCTGCACACTGATAACACTGCAAAGCATCAGGTTGTGTCAGGGATCTGACTCCTCCAAGGGTGGCTCATTCTCACATCAGCTGCCTGGCTAGATCTGGTTCCTGCCAGCTCTTCTCTTTGGGAAAACACAGGCATAGCTGAGGGACAGTCACCCACTTGCCTCAGGGCTCTAGCAGCTTCTCAGGAGCACAGTTTTGTCTGCACAAGGGGAGGTCTTTCTGTAATGATTTGCAGCACAGCAGAGCGGTGCAGGCTCAGCTAGGCTGAAGAGAAATGATTCTTTTTCCTTTGCTTGGGGAAGAAGACAGCAGACCGCGTAGGGAAACTCTGCCCCAGGTCAGCACTGACTTTGCTAATAGTGCCTAATGCTGGGCTGAGAAGAGATACACTCCTTTTATCTTCCTAAGAGAGGCAAGCTGAGAACTGCCAAGACAGCCCTCACACAGCACACCAGTCACACACATTCAGCTCTGGCAGTTTGTACCTCAGGCTGGCCTGAGCTCATCCTTGAAGAGGGGTTAGTGATCAATTAATAACTTGTGCTATAACAACACATTTTCTCAAACCAGGGACTGTTGAGGAGAGAAAGAACTGCCATCTCTACTTATCCTGTGTACAGGTACAAGGGCAATTACATGGCTCGGGTAAGTGAAACAGAAAGTGAAGGTAAGAGTTGTAGTACAGTTCTAAATATCGTAATTCAACATCACAGGCATCTTACTCAACTTGGAGAGGCATTTGAAGTAAAATTAGATCCTATGTCTGAGTCAGACAGTTCTAAAGATGAGCAGTTTGGATAACTGCTGTGCATTTGGACCTATCTAGGTGTTAGAAAAGAAAGAAGGAACATTTCCAGAAAAGCAGCCTATTTTTGTTCTACCTCCCACCTGCGATAGGAGGTCTGTTCAAATCTCCAGACCTTGATTTGCTACACAAAAGCAGACACAGTCTGAACATACCTTTCAATCAGGAAAAAAAATACGCAGCTGAAGCCCTAAATATGTAGCTTTTGTAAACAAGGACAGAAATATAACCCCTGCATAGCACAGTTAAAACCACATAAAGAGCAGAGTAGTCAACACAGACATTGCTGCTTATTCCTGTGATGAATATATGAGAAAGTTTGTAAATGTTTAACAATTCCTGCACAAGAACATGGTCAGGAACTTTATTGTCTGGGTAGCTGCACAGTTGTAGATCCCCCTCCCTGAAGGAAAAAAAAACGTTTTTGCCTTTAGGGACATTATTTCCACACTCTAAAAGAGCACAGAGCCATATTCACACATTAGCTCTCAGCACAGTTGCTAGCCCAGATATCTGGTGCTTCCCCTGGCCCACTAGCTCCAACTCAATAGTTACCCTTTTAGAAGTATTACCTAGTGGGTAGTTAGATCTTTAAACCCTCTTAGTGCTCAGCAAGATTTCAATACAAGTCTAGGTTTTGAGCTTCCACTTATATTTTACTTTACTCTGTCTTGATGAAAGGGTAGCAAGCTTCATGCTCTCCAAAGATATTTGGGCCTAGATGCTAGTGCAGAGAAGAATGTAAAGGTTCAATTCTCCCCCATTCTTGGAGGGTCCAGCTTTTTAAGTCTTTATAGCGACTCTTACAAGGTGCTTTCTAAACCTGCTAAAAAGGAAAGATAACAAAGCAAAAAAAAATTAAGTGTACTGCTATATGGGTTAAGTTAATTCTCTGTTTTGCTTGGCCCATGAACTAACTGCAGTCAAATTTAAAAGGTGCTTTGCTCTCCTCTTTGTGTAACTAAATATAAAAGTGAAAGAAACAGAATGCAGCTCTTTTTTTTTTTACTTGCCACTTATTATTTTATATGTTTTTTTAAAAGCTTTCTTATATAAAAAAAGAGTATTTTCCAATAGAAATGTCATTCTTAAGTCCTTTTAAAATGGACTTGCTTACATTGCTTGATATTTTCTACTCCACAGTTTTAGTCACTTTCATAATCCATTCAGCATATGGTGAATTCTGAGGAAATTCACAGTCAGAGAACCATTAGAGGGAGTGGAATGAGACACATTGCCTATTTAGCCTTATGTATTGCCTGCAGGAATTGCTTTTGCTTCCAGGGAAAGAAACTCTACTTAGCATGTAGATCTTCAATTATTAAATGTAATGACTCAGAAGAAAAACTTGTTCTTTCCATCCCCTGGTGATAAGCAGCTTATGAACAATGGTGAATACCCCAAAGCTTGAATTTTGGATAGTAGCATTATATGTACAGCTTTGCAAGAATCCCTGCTTGAGTAGCAAACTTCTGCATCTCAATATGCAGAATGTTAAGTGACCAGCAAACATGCTTAGGGTAAAAACAAAAAGGAATAAATATATTGAAGCATGGAAGGCCTTGGCTAAAGGACTGAGAAGATACACTCTCTTTGGCTTTCACTTGGAAGGTAGACTGGTTAGCACCAGAGAGTCCAAGGGTTATTTTTGAAGTGCTTGACTCAAGTGGGATGCAAGATCGAGAAATTTTGTCCATCATGGGGTTGAGTCCCCTGCATTTGCTGTAGTTATGTACTGGATTGAGCTCCTTGTGCACTCAATCCAGAGAAAGTTGATCCTCGAGACCAATCCATTCCACCATCCAGCAGGCCACAAGGCTGTAGTCCTGCTAGTAACTCTTCTGGAGCCTGAGACATTATTCAGTTGTGGAGCAGGTGGGCAAGATCAGCTTCCTACTCAAACTGGAAAGGCATCTGTGCTTGAGGATGAATTCAACACTTGTACCAAAATTTACTGCTCATTTTCCCTGAAATAAACAGAAAACTTTCTGGAAAGACCTGCCACATGTAATACAAACCTCTTTACCCAGGAAAAAACAGTATAAACAGTATTTCTACATGAAACAGAAGGGCTTTATCGTTGTATTCTTGTGTATTGTGCATTACCAAAAACTGAACTGTGCACACTGAGTAACCTCCTTTTAATTACTTTGCCTCACAATGAGCTTTGAGAGGATATTTAGAATTTATTATACAAGGATCACCCATGCATTACATAGCACACTCCAAGTAACATAATGAAGTTAATTACAGTGTTAAACTCTTGGAGAGGCATATTTAATATGAAAAGAAAGAAACATGATATTTTACTGCCAGGGAGTTTCTTGAGAAACAACAAAGCAAAGGAAATAAGTTATTCATTGGTTGGGAAGAGTTCAGATCTGTAGAAATATTCCTTAAACATCAGCTCCAGGGATATCACTCAAATTCCTTTGGCAGCCAAACAGTGATATCTTATTCCCAGAAAAAATGAATTATGGAAGTGATCAATGCAATGCAGCCCTGAAGTGGCAGGAGTCCTGAACACTGAGTTCTAAACACAAAACACACGTGGGATCACTGGTTCTCAACAGTGGGCCAAGAGGGAAGCTTTCAATTATTTTTACTCAGAAGAGAAACTGTTAATAAACCTTCTTCATATCAGATATATTAGATCTCTTCCATGCCAGTTTGGATAGTCCAGTTGATGTTTATTAAACTTCTACTTATCAAACAGCATCAGACTACCCCAGAGTCAAGAAGAAGCAGCAATAAATCATTGCAGCAGCCAGGACAACAGAGTTGTTAAGGAAAGATGATATCTGTGCTGAGGGCAGACACATTTCCAGATGCTGTGTTCTCAGGAGAGGTTCTGGAACAACCTGAGGTGAGTGATATGATGAATGGTGTCACTACTTATCAATTGTGATTGAGTAATGGGTTGCCACAGACAGAAGCATGCTTTCAGGAAGTGCTGTAGATTTTAAAGTAGAGGTCGTGGAAGTTGCAGCATGCGCTGACACCTTCTGGAAGCACAAGCATGGAGAATGCAGCTGACAAAGCAATGCATTGAACCTGACACTACAGAACTGTGCTCTATGTTTGCAGATCCTGCACTTCACTCTACAATATTTCTGAGCTACCACATCAAGCTTTAGATACTACATCAAGCTTACTTAAGTGATCTTAGACTGAGCATACCAGTACAGTGACATGGATACAGACATCCAAACACATCTGTCCAGATAGACATATGTGAAGATAAGCCAGCATCTGCAATAAAAATCTAGTGCTAGCACACTGACTGCACAGCTCCCACTGTTGGCTTAGAGAAAGATGAGGGAAAGACATGGATTGCAGCCACAAACTAGAAGATCTGCATAGACACAGGAATTACAGATCTCCAGAGGGGATTCTCTTTTTCATACTAGACATAAAAGACTCCTTGAGAGGCAGATGGCTATTTTTTGGGACATATGGAGAGATAGACACATTCACCAAATGATGGTGCTAGTGCAGAAGTGTGTTTGAGATTAAAGCTTAAAGAAATAAAGGAAAAAGGCAGTCTGAATAGTTAACTCAGAGTTGGTTAGAATAAAAATCACCATCCAGTATTGTTGAATTCTGATGTGACTAAACTAGGGGGAAAAAAAAACCATATTGTGAAAGATGTTTACCACGACCCAGCACTGTTGTCTAAAAAAGAACCCCTCCAAAACCTGAAAGGCCTGGATACCATCACGGGGATCTGAACTACAGATCTCTGCTCTGGATACAAGTGACATATCAGATAATGATACTAAAGTACAAAATAGGAATCTCCTCTAGCTCTGAAATACATTAAAAATACAACAAAGGAAAGCCTCAATCTCGAAGTCTTCAAATTCTTCCCATTCTGGAGGGAAATAAATACGTTCTAATGGTGTGCAGCATGGTACAGCAGAATCATCTTGCAGTGCAGGAAATATTCTTCAGGGAGCAAATGGATTTCAAGATCAAGGAAGTGAGGAAAAAACCCAACAACAAAACCCAAAACAAACCTTGAATAACATCTTAATCATAGATTTTGAATAAGATAGCTCTCTGGCTGTTTTTGTGTTAATGCAATTTTAAAGCAAAGTCCTTCAAGCACTGTAGAGAGAATGTAGATGATAAATCAGAGTGCTCCTTAACTGCTGTAATTAGAAGATATTTTGCATTTTCTTCTCAGATCACGTTTTGGGCTCTTTTTGTGCATGTACGGGCGATGAAACTCTGCAGGGGAAATAGAAGGGACTACAGGAATAATCCCAATTAAATGTGACAAAAGCATATCAGTGCAATAGCACATCTTTTCTCTCACTTTTCCTAGGCACTACATAGTATATCTCTGCAGGAGGAAACCCTTCAGAAAATTACCTGGGTTTCTCTAATCCACTTTGATTACCAGAAAGATTGGAGCAGGTTTGCCTGCGCTCTTTACACTTTGTCTGTGAGGTGCACATCTGAACTCTTTTGAAGGCTCACCTACAGCCCTTGGCTTCCTTAATTTAAAATAAAATCGTTCATACATCAGTCTCCTGTGTTAAGTGGATGTATTAGGTACCATGATGGTCATCCATCTATAAAATATCCCATTGCCTGGGACAAGCATATGAGATTTTGAGGGAAAGTGTTCTTTGACACTGTATCCAAAGACAGTGTCTGGCAAGTGTTTGGAAAGGTGGCACAGCTTTCCTCTCCAAAAAAATTTCCCTTGACTCTGGCATTTTTTTCCTTCCTGCCCACAAGACAACCACATGAAAGGAAACAAATAGCAATTTAATCAAAACAAAACAAAACCCCTATTCACACAAAGATTAGTACCAAAAGATGACTCAGATTCCACAAAACCCCTAAAGTTTCACAATGAAGGCTTTTTATGAAGAACAGACTGAATCTCAGGACAGAGGAGAATAATGTAGTGAAGATTAAAGTCTCCTGATACATAAAATAATTGAGAACTAAAATTCCTAAGTCCTTAAAATCTACATCAATGCCACCATTCAAAAAATCCTAAGGTAGTTATTGGAGCCACTTGTGTCTCTTCAGCTGAAAGTACATGTAACTTGAACAGCTATTAAGCAAAAAAAGTATTGCAGTGTTATCTTTTAAACTGAACTGGGAAATACAAGATTTGACAAGGCATAGTCAGCTTCACCCAGATGTGTCCAGAATATTTTCTGTTAGATTTTCTAATCATGCTAGAAATCTTAATAATGCTGTTAGGATTATGTAGGTATGGATCTAAAAACTTCATCTATTTACTGGGGAAAGAGCCAAGTGATTCTGCAATCTGGTTTGTACCTGCTAACAACATCAAAACCCCAAAATCTTATACAAGACTATTTTAAGATAAAATCTTTGACCAAGTCTATAGAGGAGCACTTAGAAGTGATACCTAAGCCACCCATATTCCAGGCATCTACTCATGCAGAGTAGCTAGATGAAGGACATTGCAAGGAAGCTTAAAGAACACAATTCCAATTTCCAAGTATCTTGTAACAAAGAAGAAATGAGTAATTCCTTTGCAAAGTCTGTGTTGAAACTACAACCTTGGAATCTATCAAGACAAACTAGATGAGCACCAAGCAGCAGTGCCACAGACTCAGCTGACCATGTCTAACAACTAGGAGATTTGCATTCAATATGCTCCTGAAATCCATTCCTTCTTTTCTGCTTTTGTCTGCTAAAGAGGAAGCTAACTCATCAGAATGAAATTCATATAACTCTTTGGTGTTCAGTACCATCCTTCTGGGAATAAAAAGCTAAATGGACTCTTGACATTTACAGCATGCTACATAGATCTCTTTCTGCCTGATGACAATAAAAATACATGTGTATGAATTGAATTTCTTTTCAGTTGAAATATTTCAAGTTCATAGTCAGGGAATTTTGGATTAGAGCTTAATATTTGAGATGGAAATAAAATACTTGTCACTGTGTTTAGTTTTTACCATCTGTTCTTAAATGACGTTGCCATGTTCCTCTGATACACTTCACCTCTGCAAGCTAGCTCAAGGGCACTAGGGCAGACTCCAGTCTGAACACAGAAGTGTTGTGTATGGCTACGCACAGATTAAAGCTAAATGTCAAAGTACAGAAGGAGGCATGCTAAAGGGTAAGTATTAAAAAGTAATAACAAAGAAAAAATGCTTGGAGCAGGTGAAAAGTTTATTGAAATTCCTTTTGTGCTGAAATGCAGACTTTTCTCTTTTGTTCCAGGAAAAAGAATAATCAGAAAATAGTTGAGAAAAGAAGCACAGAGATTTCTCTATTTCATCATAACCAACACAGTCTCATCTCAGAGAAAAAAAAAAATGGAACTAGATGACTGCTCTTCCCACTCAGAGCTACTGGGGAATACAGGAAGCAAGAAATTATTTATGTGTATCACAGAAAATATAAATTAAAAAATAAAGCTTTTTTTTTTCCCAAGGTTCTAAGTTTCAAGTAAGATTTTGTGGGACAGTCTGTGAATTTGGGCTCATAGAAAGAGAAAATAAATTCCTAGTGGGGATTTATTTATTTACAGCCTAGAAGAGAATCACAGAACCTTAGAGGTTGGAAGACACCTCCAGAGATTATCAAGTCAAATCCCCCTGCCAAGGCAGGATCCCCTAGGGTAGTTTGCATAGGAATGGATTCAAAAGTCTTCAGAGGAGACTCCACAACCTCTCTAAGCAGCCTGTTCCAGGGCCCTGTCACCCTTACTGCATCTCATGTTGAGATGAAACCTTCTCTGTTCCAGTTTGTAGCTGTTGCTCCTTGTCTTATTGCTGCTGACCACCAAAAAGGTATCAGCCCCATCCACTGGACACCCACTCCTCAGATATTTGTACACATTGGTGAGATCTCCTTTCCAGACTAAAAAATAAGTAACACAAAAACATGAAAACACTGAAAACAGTAAGTCACTCAAAGGGCAAATAGGAGGTAGATCATGAGAGGGATGCAAAGCAGCAGAGAGAATCTTGCTGCAACAATTGAAACTGAATATGAAAATCTGCATCTAAACAAAACAAATCTCAGTAATTCAGTGTTAAGAATGCCTGGACAGCCTGTTGCATCTGCAATACTTCTGAACACTCCGTGTTGTAATTCTTCCATTGAAAAGAAACTTTTTAGAAGTGAAATCCTAGCCACCTCTTCTCTCCATCATGAACCACACAATTCTGCAAAAGAATCTTCAAAAGCAGGTAAAAAAATCTCCAGACAACTGAGTCGTAAAAATGACTTCAAGAGCAGTAGGTTGCTGGGGTTGTGTCTGCTAAATACTCGTTCTTAACATACAATACAAGGAAGCCCTGAAATTAAGCAACTTGCCCAGCTTCAAGGAGAGTCTTAACTCACTAGACTGGCACAATATTTCCTTAAGAATTCCAGCTAATCTCATCATGTTATTTCTCCTGGATGTCCTGGTAGGGCATAAGTCCTGCCAGGCTGGTTTAGCCCTTGCTCTCCTCCTCCTGTTACAGGGAATCCTGGGAAGTTGAGTCAGATGAGCAAGGCCTTGGGGCGAGGGACTTCGCACCACTTGTCAGGTGTCTTCTGCTGCCCTTCAAGGTGCTTGCGTGGTCAACGGAGGCACTAAGCTTTGAATTCGTTGGCCAGAACAATGGTGGTAGTGTCTACTGGCCAGCTTGATTTTCAAACTGATTATTTGATTTTTAAAGGGGGGTGATTTAGAAACCATGCTTTTCTTCATTTAGCCTTTCTACACTGAGCCTCTGTGCCTGTGCTAGTTTGAGCCTAGTTAAAGTGTTCTGGTGAGGACTAGATAATAGGCTGTGAAATGAAAACAATGATGATGTCTACTTCCCTCACAGTCTTGCTGAGATGTCTAAAGAAGAAAAGCAAAACAAAAAGTAAAGTCACTTCACTTGGTACTTCCCTCTGGGCTTTGCTCTCAGCTCTTCGCCTGCTGGGGAGCTCTGAGGCTGCTGGATGAACTCTGTCTTGCTTTTTTAACCTCACCCTCCATTTGCTTTTGGCTGATTCACCTTTGCTTCTTAATTCCCCTGGCCGAACCTCCATTCTTCCTTGGGACTGGGGTAAGGTTGAGAGGGGTAGGGGGGAAGGTGAGGGGGTGGTTGAGAGCCCCTCCTGGGAACTTAGGCTTCTGGGAGAGGAGTTGTGTTTCTGTATTACCTTTTTTACCTTGTATATTTCTGTATATACTGTAAATATCTGCTTGTATATTCTGCTAAGCTGTAAATATAAGCTTCATTCAAATTTCCAGAGCCAGCTGAGTCTAGTCTGGGTGATTTCTAAAGCGTGGGGGCGGGGGACACCCAAACCACCACGCTGCCTTTCTGCCATTCACGGCTCATTAGCCAGGAATCAAGGTGGCCATGTGTACACAGCTCGCTCTAGCAGCTCAGCAGCACCTCCTTCCTCTGCCTGGAATATTTTGTATTTTACCCCGGGATCATTATCATGAGTTTGAAAGCGGTCTTGATACAGGAGGCCTACTCAGGGACCAAAAGCATCATGAGTACATATGCTGGAGTGAGTGCCAAGACTCCATAAGCACAGAATTTCTCCTGTTGCCACATTACTATTTTCCGAGTTCTGATTGTTTAAACTGTTTAATTCTGTGCAATTACTTCCTGTTGACTGAAAATCCAAAAAATCCCAGGGATTTCCCCCTAATTTTGAATATTAATAATAATAATAAACCTACAGAAATTAATATTAATAATTCATAACTGATTTTGAATAGAATAGAATCAATCGGGTTGGAAGAGACCTCCAAGATCAACCTATCACCCAGCCCTATCCAGTCAACTAGACCATGGCACTAAGTGCCTCATCCAGTCTTTTCCTGAATACCCCCAGGGACGGTGACTCCACCACCTCCGTGGGCAGCCCATTCCAATGGCAAATCACTCTCTCTGGGAAGAACTTCCTCCTAACATCCAGCCTATACTTCCCTCGGCACAACTTGAGGCTGTGTCCCCTTGTCCTGTTGCTGGTTGCCTGGCAGAAGAGACCAACCCCCACCTGGCTACAACCACCCTTCAGGTAGTTGTAGACAGCAATGAGGTCTGCCCTCAGCCTCGTCTTCTCCAGGCTAACCAACCCCAGCTCCCTCAGCCTCTCCTCATAGGGTTTGTGTTCCAGGCCCCTCACCAGCTTTGTTGCCCTTCTCTGGACACGTTCCAGCACCTCAACATCTCTCTTGAGTTGAGGAGCCCAGAACTGGACACAATACTCAAGGTGTGGCCTGACCAGTGTTGAGTACAGGGGAAGAAGAACCTCCCTCGTCCTACTGGCCACACTGTTCCTGATACAGGCCAGGATGCCATTGGCCCTCTTGGCCACCTGGGCACACTGCTGGCTCATCTTCAGCCTACTATCCACCAGTACCCCCAGGTCCCTTTCCTCCTGGCTGCTCTCCAGCCACTCTGTCCCCAGCCTGTAGCGTTGCTTGGGGTTGTTGTGGCCAAAGTGCAGAACCCTGCACTTGGCCTTGTTAAATTTCATCCCATTGGCCTCTGCCCACCCATCCAGCCTGTCCAGGTCCCTCTGCAGGGCTCTCCTACCTTCCAACAGATCAACACCTGCTCCTAGCTTGGTGTCATCTGCAAACTTAATGATGCTGGACTCAATCCCCTCATCCAGATCATCAATAAAGATAATGAACAGGACTGGGCCCAGCACTGATCCCTGGGGAACACCACTAGTGACTGGCTGCCAACTGGATGTGGCACCATTGACCACCACTCTCTGGGCTCGGCCTTCCAGCCAGTTCCTGACCCAGCACAGGGTGAATTTGTCCAAGCCATGAGCTGCCAGCTTTGCCAGGAGCTTGTTGTGGCAGATAGTGTCAAAGGCTTTGCTGAAGTCCAAGTAGACTCCATCCACAGGCTGCCCCATATTAACCAGGCAGGCAACCTGATCACAAAAAGAGATCAGGTTGGTCAGGCAGGACCTGCCCTTCCTAAACCCCTGCTGGCTGGGCCTGATCCCTTGGCCATCCTGTAGGTGCTTTGTGATGGCACTCAAGATGACCTTTTCCATGGCCTTGTCTGGCACTGAGGTCAGGCTGACAGGCCCGTAGTTTTCTGGCTCCTCCTTTCAACCCTTCTTGTGGATCGGTATTTCCGATACACTGGAAAACTAAATCACTGATTTTTCTGTTCTGTATCTTGACCATTCTGACTAAAGTTGTCCAAGAAGGAGACTCTGTCTTTCGCTCTACTTATCCCCAGCATTACAAAATTCAGAGCGTCTCTCCCCTGAACTTTGAGGTATCTTTCAGCTTGTCACTGCAGACAGAAGGACAGGGAACTTGGTGGGCTTTTTTAGTGAAAGAAATGTTATATAATCATAGGACTCCTAGGGTTGCAGCTTGAAAAAGGCAGACACCATTAAATTGCCAATTATACAATCACACCAATTTTGCTCTCTTGATATGCGGATTCAATACGCTACGGCTTGCATTGCTGATTTAAAAAGTTATTAGGAAACCCTCCACCTCAAATTTTCAGCTATGAAATTCTTGCTTCCCAGCCTCTACTTCTCTCTCTTTCCATCTCACCATCACTTTACAATGACATCCTGAATAGAGTTAAGCTTTAAGTACAAAAGCAGCGCTTTGACTCCTGAAATTCGACTGTATCTCTGCAATAGAAGCACTCTTACTGTGCATCTACAGACATTTAGAGGCCAAGAAGAATGTTTCCCTTCTGGCTTTTGAAGATCAATGGAAAGTGTTCAAACAGAATGGAGTCTCCCGAGATCTTGGACTCCGAGCTACCCTTACATGACAGGACACACTTTCTGTAGCCATGTTATGAAAAATACCAATGATGGGATTATCTTCTTTTTTTTTTTTACCTCAAGACAAAAGAAAGAGTCCAATTCCAAAGTTAACTTTAGCACAATGCAACTGCACAGATAAGCAGCTTCTGCAAAAGTTAAAGAAATCAGTTCTCAAGAGGACTCAGAGTCAAGAAACCTCACCTTTAGTTACTAAGGGTAATGCATTTATCATGTACTTAGATCCATGCCGCACTCCCAGATGAGCTGGTCCAGACAAAGATTAAACTCCAGACAGAGACCAAGGGTAAGTAGTCTGACTAGTAGCATTTAGTAGTAATGTGACTGGATGGTTACTATTTCTCCTTACCAGAAACTCTAGCAGCAGTTGCAGTTACTTCCTGGTAAAAGAGCCTTGTGACCTACTACTCCTCAGAACATTTAAAGTGAATTTTGAAGCCGTACCATTAAACATCACAGTCACATACAATAACAATAGAAGCTGCTTTGTGAAAGCTCTATGCTGCTGCAATAACTGGGGAGAAAGGTAAGTTTCTAGGTAGCTTTACATTTTATCTCAAGCTAGTGAAAATTAAATTATCATTTGGAGGTGCCCACCTATCTCCATCCTCATTTCAGAACCAGGAGCAAGACAAACAGCTGCAACCTACTTTCTAAACTCAAGATTTGAGATGAATTGGATCCCAGGCTTCATTCTCTGTCTGGCCTATTTAATATTCCTTATTCATCCTTCAAGTGACTTTTTATCACTGAATATTGTCATGGATTTGTCTGGAATCATAATAATGTTTCTTATAATAAATGACAAACTATAAAAGCAAGACATTCTCTGACTCCATGAGCATTTCCTTCTTGCCCTTGATATTTTCTCTTAAAATGTCATGCACTACTAGGGGTTGTGACACAGAAACCCTCCCAGGTAATAAACCGTGAATAGATTTTGCAATGAACAGTTGGATTTCCCCCCTCCTTAATACAAGTCTACACTAAACTGAGATAATTAGAAATGATTTTTGACAAGACAGAGTAGGTCAATAAAAGACTAATGTGAAGGCTGAATATTAAAATTAACACCTGGAGGAAAGCCTTCGTGAATTCATTGTCTGTTACAATTTATGAATGCAATATTTCAATAAGAGAAGGCAGAAAAAGCCTAATGTCGATAACTTAGCTGTAAGAACAATACTTTTGCAGGATGTCAAGAACAAAAGTTTGTATTCTTGATATGAATCATGGATGTGCAATGCCTTCTCAAGTAAATACCCTGATTCTGAGGTCATTTGCCTTTTGTGATATCTCCTATGTCTTAGTGAGAAAGTCCATCTTAGGTCAAGTTGGGGAACCCCTCCCCACACACATTTTCCTAGAAAAGCCCCAGCACATTCCTAACCAATTCCAGCTCTTACCACGTCTCTCGACCCTTTGTGTCAATTGACTGGCTCCAATGTGACTCTCTAGCTGTGTAAGAGGTCTTTAGAATTCAGCTGGGTCAACCAGTTCAAAATACCCCATGTGGAGCAGAAACTTAAAATAGTACAAAGGCATTCCTGTAAAATTAACCACTGATCCCTTTGCATATATTCCCACAAAAAAAGCATTAGCTTCACTAGCAACTCAAGAGTTAGCTCGTTTCACATGTAGTACTGATTAATAGCTGATGCTTACCTCAGCACTAGAAAAGGAATCTGATCTTCTCACCAGGTAGACAGGAATTCACAGTCAATGCGACGATATAATACCTTTTTTTTTCATATAAACCAAGTCACAGAACTGTGACCTGATAATAATAACCTCATTAATAACCTTTGCAAGATATAGCCAAGTAAATTTACAGCAT
This sequence comes from Tricholaema leucomelas, assembly GCA_013400475.1. Classification (NCBI taxonomy): domain Eukaryota; kingdom Metazoa; phylum Chordata; class Aves; order Piciformes; family Lybiidae; genus Tricholaema lacrymosa; species Tricholaema leucomelas. The sequence continues at coordinate 395,764 of WAAF01019954.1, read as the reverse complement.
AGCTGCTATTTTAACAAATATCTCTGTTTATGACAGGGAACAGCATGCATTCATACCAAGAGCACTGTAAATGCACATAGTGGTGGGTGTCATGGAAGGCCAAAATAGGCCTAAACATGTCCTGGCTTTCCCAAACATGTTTTCTGCTCTCCCTCCTTCTGCTGATGAGAGAAGCAACTGCAGGAAAGGAGGACAAAAGGCCTGGTGCCACCATCTCCCTCCAAACTTGTTTACAAGGTACCCACAGGTGTTTATACATTTGTTTGTGTTCTGCCCTAGAAGGTAAAAGTAAGCCCTGGCTTCATCTATATTATGGTTAAGCTTGGAAAACTGCCATTCTGATTGGCTGATCTGTGGCCAAAGAACCATTAGTCTTGGGTACATTCATAAAAAGAGATGAGCAGGTAAACACAAGGTGCCTTTGCCTTAATGTGCTCTCTGCTCCTGGCAATGCTCTGCCCCATTGCTCTCTGCTGTTGCATCCTGCCATGCTCTGCAGAATTATGTCTGCTAAGCCATAAGCTAGCCCGCTGCATAATAAGATTTGATGCTTTGGGTTTGTCTACCTGGAAACTTAACTTGTCTCAAGTTGGCCAGGGGGAGGCTTTAAGTGCTTCACATGATAGGCTTGCTTAGCCAATGCAACACTGTGCCAAGATTGCACATCTCCAAGACATCCTGTCTGCCAGTCTTCTGCCAAGACTGGAAAGCCCTGGAAGGGACAGATTGTCCAAGAGGAACCAGGATCGGGTAAAAGATAGTCTGCTTCTCTCCCAGCACCCCTGTTAAGAGCCTGGGAAGGGTAGGAAGCCCCAGCAGCTATCAAGATACTGACAGAAATCTCTGCAAGTGTTTGGGTACTGTCTGAAACTGCAGTTAGTGCCACGACTCTGTAGATTAATATTGGTGAGTAAATAGTCAAAAGCTTCTTTAGCAAAACTCCGTAAAACTCAGTGAACGCAAGTGCCTTCTGCCTTCAGCAGAAAGGACCTACTCGAGTCCATCTAGTTGGCAAGCAGTATAATCGACTGCAAAAACCTCTGTTCCAATTCTGACAGTTTAACATTTGTTGTATTATTGCTAGTTGTTTCCTAAGTGTTCTAGATTATGTTATTCCTTAGTGTAATGTTCTCACGACGGTTGAAAAGAGCCTATTAAAAATTACTGGGTGGATGGTGAGAGTCCTGAATATCAAAGTTAATAACATTAATTTTTGAAAAAGTAAAATCCTATCTTGCATCATTCATACCCTCCACCAAAATGCGATGGGAAGTCCTCTCCCTCCCCTCAATTAAATTTTACCAGACTATCTCAGATGGATTAGAAGTAAAATAAAGCTAGATTGTACAGCAAAGCTATATTTACAAGCATGTATACAAAATTTACAACTCTATGCAGTTTAGAAATAATAATAATACAGTAATCCAATTTTCCCTCTGGACAAAAAAAAAAAGCCCAGAAGGGACCAGTGCCACCCTCTCTCCTCCCAGATAGAAAAACAACCAGCAAAGCTGATATGTTATCTGATCAGTCAAGGTTAGTGGAAGAGATTAGAGCAAAGCAAAGAAGTGAACAGATCCAGTGCCCAAAAGCAAAGAAAAAAGAATGGTTTATACTTTGACATTTTATATCTCTTAGCAAACCAATGAATGATACAGACGTCATAATTATTATTCTTTTATAAACAATGATCCAGTTTCTCTTATTAGAATATTCCAATTAGGCTTAAACCACTACACACATAAATACATCTTTTAAAAACAACGTCCTAATAAAAAACCAAAACCCAAACCCACCAAAATTTGCTTTGTTGGGGAAAAGGTCAAATTATCAGTTGCAACTCTGTTACTTCCATATTTCCAACAAAAAAGAAAAGAAAACCCCACACTTCAAAATTGTTTAGTTCTGCAGAAACAATAGTTGGGATTGTTAGTTTTTAGCAATTTGTCTGTGTTCATCATCCCCCCCCCCCAGTCTGGGTTGTTCAATACTAAATCTTTCTTCAAAGTCACTTTGAGAAAAAGTTAGCCCTCTGCTGCTCCTATTTTGAGAAACAGAAAATAGCACCTTATCCATCTCCAGTTCTTAAAAGTGCATTCTTACAGCCAAAATGCACAACCATAGATTAGCCATTTGAGGACAGGTATCACTATCATGGAATATCTTTTACTGATCTGACTGAAAGTATTGATTTCCGTCAGCCCGAACACCTTGTTAGGGGTGGAAGGTCCCAGAATCTTCACCAGGCAAAGAACAACTTTCAGCACTTCACAGCTGAGGCAAAAACATAAGGGCCACAAAATGAGACACTGTGGGTTCACTTATGTGACAGATTATGTAAAATTAATAATCTGTATTAATTTTGGTATCCAGGCAAAGATGGTTAATAACTATGAAAATTGCTTATTAACATCAAAACCCACCAGAAAACTTTTTCACAGGGTTCAAAACACACAGTTTGGAAATTTATACATGCAGGAAACAGGCAAAACTAGAGCACTTATTCCTTAAAGTGGCAAACATTATACTGGCAGAGAAGATTCTTGTGGTTAATTATACCACTTATCCACTAGAGGACGCAGGAAGCTCCTCTCTGCTTATGGCAGAAGGCAATTAGTGAATTGCAAGAGGCTTTTAAGCATTTACTCACAAAATATTTTCAGACGGCACCCAAAGCACATGGAGGGGTTGCTGTCAGAGTTTCCCTGGCTCTTTTCTCAGAAAACTGGGAGCCTATAGCATAGTTTCTGACCTGGTTCCTCTTCATTCTCAATTCAGCAGAAGCCTTGGAGAGGGGCAGGAAGGACACAATGCAACATGCAGTCTTGGCACAATGTCACGCTGGCTATGCAGGCCCATTCTATGTAGGCATTTAGTACTTATCTGTTCCTGGTAAGCTCTCAAGGCAGTGGAGTTTGAGGCAATTTCAGGATACAATGAGGCAGCAGCAACACACCGTGCTGTCTGCTCATCCCTTTTTATCCACACAGATCTAGACTAATGGGGCTTCAGACATAGATCAGCCAATCAGAATGGCACTTTGCCAAACTTGACTATATTATACAAAGCCAGGGCTTTCGTTTTCCTTTCCTGTGCTTGCTTCCTCCCCACACAGAAGGAGGGAAAGCAGCTGGACACGTCTGGACAGGCCAGAGCCCTCTTTCCTGCAGTTGCTTCTCTCCACAGCAAAAGGGGGCAGAGCAGAAAAATATGCCTGGGCAAGCCAGGCCACGGATGAGCCCATTTTTGGCCTATCAGGCCTACCACAACATCCTGGCTTTCTCATGAATTTCAAGTATTTCATATGATGACTTCAATGACAGACGAAAAACAAGAACAGAAATTTGGGTTCTCCCACATAAGAAACACTTTCTACATCTTTACCTGGCCCTGCTACAAAGGTTTGATTTGGCTGGAATGTCTCTTTGAAATAAGAGCCTTTGGTTTGTTTATGTGCTCCCTTGATGCCACTTACTGTCCCTTTGCTTTGTGTAGCAACCACAAAGTGCAGGACTAGTTGAAAGTGCTGTACAGTACCTTGTTCTAGCAACTGATGATCCACTCATATTTCCCTTGTTCCCACTGTATTGCAGGGTTTATCTTCATTGTAATTTCCAAGTACACATGAGACCATCATGTAGTCTTTTCAAAGCAGGCTAAGCAATAAAATTCAAGTCTAACCAGCAAAGTGACATTTCTAAAGAATAACCCACCCTCAACTTCCCAGTTTCTCCACCAGCAGGTTAGAGTGTGATCAAAGCAAGCCAAGAAAAGCCTGAAGTTTCAAGAAGAGGTTTTAGGTAGACAAGTCTTCTGCTCTTAAGCTACAAAGAGATAGTTCCCTTTGAAGATCTACCAGGACTGAGAAAGTGATTTAAACTCAAAACAACACATATGATTATTTGATCTTGCTTCCAAACAGCAGAGAGGCCCTTACAGCCTGAAATGAGTAGTATACAATCTTGGACACAGCAGAATGTGGATGTTCTGGGAATAACAGGGCCTTTTCAGATAACTGTATCAGCAACTAAACCCTACATGAAATGAGGAAACAAGATGAAAAGGGAACAGGAAATAAAGTCAGGAGATTGAAACTTATATCCAGCTTAGCAGCTGACCTCTTCCTTGGCCATGGTCAAATTTCTTCACGTTTCTGTAACTAATTGCCCTTTATCTCTTTCTGCTTTTGACTTATCCCTTTGAAGACTAAGAGCTGGAAGAAAATGTGATTGGTATTTAATATACCTGTAACATACTTATCATGCGATCCTTCTTTACTCAGACACATAACAGTAGTAACAAGGGGCCCAGTTTTATTTGGTGATGGACCTCATCTAAAAGGTAATTTTATTTCATATACTTATTACTTTTATTTTCTTTGTAATGCTGTCACACAGAGATATAACCATTAAAGGAATCTTTTCCTGTTTATTTCAATTGACCCTTCATTCCAAAAGGTACTACCAGAAGCTGAGATTGAAGCACAGCAACACTTATTTCTAAGATTATCCATTCTTCCTAAATTGATGGTTGTATTACTTCATTAATTTTAAGGCTCATGTATGAAAATATTTTATTTTCTTTTTTATAGATTTAGTAATAAAAACTGGCCTAAAAATAACATATCCCTTGAGATTTTTACTATTAAGCCATTTTTATGAGTAAAAGGTTCTGCTTGCATTGCTAAAATGGTGGGAAAAGAAAATAATTTTGTTAAAGTATCTAATAACTTGCCAAGGTTTTAATTATAAGATTATAGGGCTGGAATTCTTCACTTTATTTTCTGCTAGATTTGGCAAATAAGTAGCTACTCATACTTCCTTTCCCAAGCTCTGTTCTGCTATGCAACATAGGGAAAACATGCCCTGTGGTTTCTTCTTCCTGAGTTTATGCCAATAGTCAGGAATGTATGGAAAGCAAAATCTATGGAAAGATTTGTGTTGACTTCAGAAAGAAAGTCTGTAATTGGATAACTCTGACTACAAATAACAACATTAAAAAATAAGCAAGATTTTAAAATCTAGGCTTTAGTTAGGAAGTATTGAGATTAAGATTATCCCCAAAACACCAATTTTCTTGTTTACACTAAACAGTATATGCTACCTGGTACAGTCTTTGAAAGTAGTATTTCAGGCAACTAGTCACAAGCCAGTCACTCTCTACACCTACTGAACAACACACACAACCTGCAAGGAAGTGTTCATAAGCTCCTTTAGGTCATAACACTGATAAAACTGTCATTCAAAGGACACAGAATTAGATGGTTTCCAGAACATTTGACATGTCATTGAAAGCTTTGAGAAAACGATTTCCATCAAACAACTAACTTAATAGGTTAGCACTTACCTTTGCTTGCCAAATCAGATGACTCTCACACAGACTGCTCATCCATAGGAAATGAGTTCCCAGATACTTTCAACTGATAACAACACACCTACTCCACCATGAAGCAAAGCTTCCAGGAAGACTGTTACACTGGTTTTAATTCTGTGCAGGTGGTTGTAGGGAGCACAAAATTGATTCAGGATGAACTTAATCCCAGATCAGCTGCAGCAGTATTTGGGCTGAAATTCACCTGTAGCAGAAACACAATCATCAGCTATGATGATTCCTGAGCAGCATTTTGACTGGATTTCTACATTACATTTTAATTAAGCAGGAGGATAAGTTTGAAAGGAAGCAGATAGTGGTTACATTCATAACCATTTGAAAAGAGAAAAAGAAATGGTTAATGCAGTCTGCTCAGCTGAGCTGTACAGTGATAGGGAAAAATCTGCAGGAAAAGATAGACATTTGCAGTAAAATATTGGATCCAAACTCTGCATTTGGATTCAGCTGTATAAAAGATCCACTATTCTGTAATTGTTTTCATCACTTTGTCTCATGTGAACTTGGATAACACAAAAGATATGGACAGGCTCAGTAGAGAGCTCTTCAGCGTTAAGTCAAAAGAAAATGCTGGGCTTGCTTTGGCAATGTGCATTCATATTTCAACACTGTTGGGGAACATTGTGCTTTTAAGTCCAAGGTGTCTGGCTCCTTTTAGTTGAGTGAATTCTCCTGGAAATCATGGGAGATCAACATCATTTCAGAAATGCCTTTGGAAGCTCACAAGTGTTTTCCAAACGCATGTCGAGTGAGTGGTGATATTCAAGGAGGTTACACTTCGTTACTCAAACATTTTAACAAGAAACAGATTTCCCAAAGAGAAACAAAGGCTATTGAATAAGGAGCAAGATTGCAAAAGGTCACCATGGTGATCCCTCCCCTGGATACCAGGTCAGTGCATGTGCCTGATTGCAAAGAGAAATTGCTTCATCACAAAGTATTATCTGGCTGTATCGTAGCCTCAGATAATTTTCTTTAGTAGATGCAGCCATGCTGGCTGGGTGCTTCATAATATTGTAAGTACAAGTCAGGAAGAAAAGTTAAAGCAGAAACAGGTGTGGGAAAACAGCTCTGTTGTTACTTTCCGTTAGTGGATAGTTTCACAGCTGTATCAAAACCCTTCATTCATTCCTAGGTTAGGTCAAGTCAAACTTATATCCATATTACTGAAATTCAAGAAGTTTAGAAAAATAGTGAATAACCAAGCACATGTTTTCAGTTATCCTCCTTCTTGAAAAGGAAGTTGGTCTGACAACCTTCTGAGATGAAATAAATAGAAAGTACATTTTGAACATATAGCTCTGTCTGTGAATTCTTTATGGGAAATTGACTCTTTTTTTCCATACAGAAGTTGCTTAAAAGAGTAGAGGTCTTGTTTACAGACAGTAAAGTAGTCACGCAAACATAATAACCTCAGAGTTACATTTTCAAATCTTTGATCCATTTACAACATGGGAAAAAAAAGAGTATGCAAAAGGTTCTGATTAGTCTTGGAATCCTCTTAATTCTCCAAGCATAGAAAAACATTAGCCCTGGGGTTTTTCTTTGTGTTCGCTCTAAATTCCTTTTTCTATTATTTTTTCATAAGACAAACCACAGCACTGATTTCTAACAGCCATGCTATTACTATGCATGTATTACACATTAACTCTTCCATGATTCCAATTCAGTATTCTATGATCTGTAAATGTCCTCTGAGCCTGATATGAATCCCATTAAAGACTGAAGGGAAGAAAAAAAAAAAAAAAGAAAAAAGCCTACTTATTTCAGTGGGCTCTGGAACAGCATTCCCTAAAGAAATTTAGGCTTACACGCCACCCTGCGTTAGACCTGCTCTTCTTCTACATCTTCCCAAATACAGCAATTGAGCCTGAAAGGTCCAATAAATCATGCTACTGAGAAACCAATGCATATAAATAGAATTATGGCAAAATCAATTTTGTTTTCTGCATGTAATATCCTGAGCCAATGCTCAAGATGGACAGCATTCAGAGCTCCCTAGGTGATTGTTGTGGTTCAAGAAAGGTTTGGGGAAAGCTATTGTACTAGAGATAGTAAACAAATATTGAGTAGAGCCATTGAAGAAGTTTATGCTTCAACCACAACAGAAAATCACTAAGGAGAAAGAAATTGCTAGCCAAATTCATGGCCAGAATTCAGAATTGCAGAGTTTCATATTAATACCATCAGTAGAGGTCTGAAGAAAATCCACTGACTTCTAAAGAATCACCCAGAAACAACAGAGGCTTCTTGAAGGACTGTTTGAAACAGTAAGCACTATTTAATTGTTCAGGCTTTGGGACAGCATATTTCAGCGGAACTGCTGTGTGTTCACCCCAGTGAAACTAACCCTTCAGCTGAAGCTACACACTTTCTGATGACTGCTTTTCACATTATTACCATGAGTTGAGCCTTTCCCTATTCTGTAATCAAGGATTCTTCTCTTGACTTGAAACCTGGTGTTTGATTTTACTAATTGACAACTAATTGACTAGATAAAAATAACACCAGTTTCTGTGATCCTTGTTTGTTAGGGATATTCATCTACCAGCAAAGTAGACTACACTCACAGCCTTCCCCACATTCATCAGGTGGGTAACCTGATCATAAACAGAGAGCAGGTTGGTCAGGCAGGACCTTCCTTCCAGACACTCTGGAAAAAGTGCCAGTTTTCTCCATCATAACCCTCTGTGTTTCTGAAGACATTCCCTATTCACTATATTCTCTGTACCTGCTTGTTTTAGTTGCTCTATACAGCATTCCTCCAGACGATTCACGTAATCATTAAAGAACAGTGGCAGCATTTCTGTTGTCTGTGACTGAAATTTCTTCTTCTTATAACAGGCTGACAGGAATTAAGGAAGGCACTGTTTTAAACAAAGAAAAGAGAGAGAAGACTTTATAACCAGAACAGAAAAAACTTTCAACTTCCACCATTGATGCTGACATACAATGCCTGTACACTTCATTGGGAACCCTGATATTTCACCCATGAAAAACCAGGTGTAACAGCAGAACCCACTGTACAGATACAAGCTCTGTGTAAATAAACAATGTGAGTAATGCTGTACAGGCACAGGTCTGGACTTCAGTGTTTCCCATACTCTGGGATCATTCAGACTTGGCTCAGACATTGTCTGTGACAGTCACCAAAGCTCAGATGCAGAACTCCCAGCTCTGACCTGTTTACTGCAGGTTTCGCCCTGTCGCTATTGTAAAAGCGCGTTTTGCTGCTCTGCTTTCCCTCTTGCCCATTCATATTTTTTATGGTGTTTATGAAACAACTCCTGCTCATATGAGAAGTGTGACTGGTTTTGTTTATGCTACTTATTACACAAGAGCAATTTGCAGCCTGTCATTTCATTATTAAATTTGAAAACAAAGCAAACACCAGATCACTACAAGACTGGATGAAATGAAAATAAACCCACTCCTGCCCTACTTGTTTAAGCAAAATGCAGTAAGTCTGATGATAGATAAAGCTTGTATCAACAGTTCCCAAAACTATTAACTGGCTAATCCTTGTTGTCAACAAGGGCTGCTTTCAAAGTTAAGTCTACCTTGTCTACCTTCCAAAAATTGCTAGGAAATTTATGATTGAACAATGAACTCTTAATTGCTTCCTTTTTATGTTGATCTGTTTTCCTGGAAACACAATTAATTCCCTACGAAGAGCCTTTAAGAATGACAAAAAAAAAGAGAGAAAGGAAAAAAAAAAGCTAGCCTTTGCTGACTTTGGCAATGCAATCACTTTTAATCAGTGCATAATTAGGATTTAAACAGTATCAACCTGTTCCTGCTGCAAGAAGGTAACTGCGCTTAAACTTCAATTACTCCTGAATTTAAAAATCAATTGCAAATAAAATGTCCTGCTGCAGATGCTAAAGAGATTAGAAGAACCAGGATACATTCACACGAGAAGCTAGTCGTGTCAAAACAATTGCAACCAGCAACTGCTATAATATAGGTAATTCTGCTGTAATGCAATATTAAGGCCTTTATCTAATCAAAGGCTGTGGTCTAAGGCTGTCAAAACCAACAAAACACTTCAAAAAGTAGATGGTTATTGCTTTCTGGATGGCTTTATCTTGCGCAGGATAATTGAACTATTTTGTTTTAAGGAATATTATTTAGTGTGAATTCTTGAATATACTTTATTTTTTTCTCTCTCCACACAACTTCTCTACAGCAAGATGACAGAAAAGGTTAAAACCAGCCATTGTCTGTGATAACCCCAGGGTTTGAATTAACAAGCTCTTTGTGTATATGTTTAGCTCAATGCTTTCTGGAGGCATTAGGAGCTGTGGGCTAAGCACTGAATTAACACAAAATAAGGCAGGACAGACAGCTGGAAGGACCTATGGGCAAATCCAGACTCAAATTCAGATTTCTAGGTCTGTCTGCTAAGTGTGTAGGGGGAAGGGCTCACAACTGTACAGAATGTGGCTGAAGAAGCAAAGCTGTCAGTAGAAATGGTGAGAAGTGTGCCCCTCCTGGGACCTTCTCTGAGTAGCAGGAGCACAGAAATACTCAGCAGCAGATCTGGACTGAAAACCTGTACAGGAAGGAACATAAGGTCTTCCTGCTTTAAACACAATAATGCCTAAGGAAAACATAAAATGCAAGTTCATATTTTTTGATGTAACTGGCAGGGAAAAAAAGAAAAAAGAAAATTTCATTATAGAATCACAGAATTGTCAGAGACCTCAAAGATCATCCGGTTCCAAACCCTATACAATGATCAGGAACACTTCATACTAGATCAGGATACTCAGAGTCTTATCCAGCCTGGCCTTAGAGACCTCCAGGGATGGAATTTCCACCACCTCCCATGGCAACTATAGTCCCCAGGTTGGGAACTATAGGGTTAAAAATCCTCTAGGGACTAGAAAATTATTATTCAATCCCATAATTCTGCTATCTCTTTATAAACTCATGGTGAGGCCAGCTCACTCTACTTTGCTCCTCGTCCAGCCCTGTGTCGAGTGGGAGCTGCTTTTATTGGGACATCAAGGTGGAGATGCCACCTTCCAATGGGCGTGAGATAGAACAATCAACATATCCATGGACACTATGACACAAGTTATACATGATGTCCTGGAGGTCCCGTCTACCCCAGAAATTTCCTCTCCCTCTGTGGTTTGAATGGGAGAGGAAAAAGGTGCCAACAGACCTGTTGCTCCCCCCTGCCCTGCAGGCGTGAAGCAGGGGGGAGCAGGGGGACCCAGCACTTGGCTGAGGATTGGCTGTGTGCTTTTCACGCCTAGGAAGTGGTAACTCGGCCCTTTGTCTAGGAAGGGTATAAATATCGAGGGGTTCCCGCCTTGGGGTGCTCCTGCTGTGGAGTTCGTCCCCGCTTTGGACTGTGTTCCCACCTTGGTGTGCCTGCTTGGAGGAGTTCTCCCTTTCCCTGGATAGCTTCTATGCAGTGAGCCTTTGATGCTCGGAAGACAAGCTCTGAAGGTCTTCACCTTAAGCGTCCTATTGTGCTGCTTATGGCTTCCTAACGACCCTGAAGCTTTCTGAAAAGACCACGGGACAGACCTTCGACTCGTCCTTCTTTTCAAGCCAGCTGTCGTGAGTAGCCTACGGCTCAGCCTATTTTTGATAGTGGGAAACACTATATATTTAATAGCTAAGCCTTTTCCAGTTCCTGACTTCAAATTAGTCAAGTTTACCTGTGGCACCCTATTGTGTAGATATTCTCAAACAACCAAGGAAGAACCTGCTAATTGAATCTAAATTATCTTCTGTATATAGTTTTGGGGGTGGGTTTTTGGGAAAATAAAATAACTCCATTTTTATAAATTCCTGACTCGGCCTAATTAATTTATGCCTCCATAACACATGACTGTGATATTTTTGCTGCTCTTAAACCAGGCAAGCATCTGAAGCCCTTGTGGTATGGTGAGCAATGGGTGAAGTACAAATATGGTGAAGTGTGGCAGATGGATTATATCACTCTACCTCATTCTCAGACCAACAAGCAATATGTGCTGACCATGATAGAAGCAAACGCTGGGTGGCTGGAAACCTATCCAGTTTCCCATGCTACAGCATGTAACACCATTTTGGGCTTGGAAAGACAAATCATGTGGTGACATGGCACTCCAGAGCAAATTGAATCAGATAATGGCACTCATTTTAAGAATAACCTCATAAAAACTTGGGCCAAAGAGCACGGCACTGAGTGGATATATCACACCCCCTATTACACACCTGCTTCAGGCAAAATTGAATGTTACAATGGTTTGCTGAAAACAACTTTAAAAGCAATGGTGGGGAGGAACCTTAAAGAATTGGGAGAAACATCTAGCCCAAGCTACCCGGGTAGTGAACGGTAGAGGTTCTGACAACTGAGCAGGCCCAGCTCATTCAGATGTGTTACGAAAGGTAGAAGGTGACAGGGCTCCTGTCATTCGTGAAAAGAATTTGTTGGGGAAGTCTGGTTTTGTATTCTCCCTTTCAGGAGCGGCTACACCTGTCCAAGGGGTGGTTTCTGCTGAAGGACCTGGTTATACATACTGGGTTATGCCAAAGAATTGTGAAATACACTGTATTCCACAAAGGAACTTGACATTAGCAGAGAGAACATAGATATAAGTTGTTATGAGTTCTTTTGCAGATAATTGTGGTGCCCAAAAACCTCATGAAGAACATGAACATGAATCCTGTGAGTGATAAGAGTCTTGCTTGGTCCCATTTACTGAAGAAAAATCTGACTGTTCCTGAAGCCAACGCTTGAGACAGACAGAAATGAGGAGATGGATGGCCAGGAATTGGAGAAATGCCTGAAGTCTGGGCAGCTATTATTGAACACATCCTAGGATATCCTAGTGCTATGATGCTCTCCAAGGAAAGGCAGGACCTCTCTTCACATTCATTTTTTATGCTTCTGTTCTTTTATTCTGTGATGAGTATATCAACTGCTGCCTTCTTCAACTTGTCCCTTCTTTTATGAAACAAATTACTGTGATACTGTGCAAGACCTAATAAAAGTTGTGGCTGAAGGAAGCAAGCTGCTAGGGGAAATCCTCAGAATACCTTCAATGATCCTAGGTATAGGTGGAAATAATCTAATTGTTGGAAAAGATTGGAAGTTTTGGATATATATGCAGGTGGAGGTACTGCTGTGTTTGCCTTCTGGGTCCTCCATGCTTTCCTGGTTCCCTTGCAAGTGGGATTTCAGTGACAATGGCTGGAGCTGAATCCTAGGATGGTCTGCATAAAATGCATCTGGGAACAGAGAAAACTTATCCTCACCTCTGCACATGCACAGCTATAGTTTAGGTTCTTACTGACATATGCCTTGGTGTCTCTATTAGTTCTTATTCATCCTTCACTGAGACACCGTTGCCTTTGCACTCAATTCTCTCACTCAGTGTCCCAAAATGAAGCACAGTTTGACATCCTACAGTGTATGAAAGTGAAATAAAAATGTTTCCTTTGCTCCTGTGTGACACAGGTGTAAAAATCCTTATCACTCTCTGGTCAAGTGCCACTCAGTACCACATCATCTTAGATGATGTGTTAGAAACTACAGTCCATGAAAGGCAAAAAAAAAGTTCATAGGGAAGAGATGATAAATAGCCTTAAAAATAATTTAGGTCAGATTTTCCATTTCTTCCCCAACCTTTGTGCAACTTCCTATCTCTTAAACCTGTTAAGGGTGAGAGATATAAATTTTCCTTAGAAGCCAGGCAGTTACCTCCATGTCTACACAAAACAGCCTTTGTTCTCTGTAAAGATGTGTTAATTGCATTGTGGTCCTGTAGAAAAGAGGAATCTTGGTTAAGTGTGCAAGGGTCTATGGTGCCAAAGTTGAGTTTACGCAATGTGGTCACTGACACAACAAGAATAGAATGCACTTGCATCTGCATCCACTATAAGGTAAGTGGAAGTAAGTTTGGGAAAAAGTAGACAACCATCATCTTGAAACTGGGTTGCAAGAAGCCAGCTTGGCTCAATGCCTGTTACAGAACCATAAGATCAGGGCACTACAGGAAAAAGGTAATGTTTTGTGTTAGCTGGAATGGAACTGCAGGTAAGGGAGGAGCAATCACCCACAGGATTGTAACAGCAGAGCATAATCATTTTGACATTAGATACGTGATCATTTATTACACAGCCTGGGAGCAGTTCCAGAATGAATGTTTCCATGAGGATTCCTATACACAGGCATAGTCCTGCCTCTATGCAGTCAAATAGCCAGTCACCACTTCTTTATCTGTAAGATACTTTCCCAGCAAATACAAATGACTTTTTGTCATTGCTATGCAATCCAACATGAACACTCATTAAAAATTATAACATAATCACTGAACTTCTATATGTTATCTGATCAGACAGATCCTAGCTCTTATTGTTAATGTTCTTCTGCATTGAGAAAGTCTTTTATGCTTTTGCATAATTCAGCGTGATGGCCTTTGGGGGAGCTCAAGCTTAGTACAGCTGACTTTGAGACAATAGCACTGTTAGGAGATGAGAAGTGCTTTCCCCCAGAATCTCTGAAATCAGCTCTGCTGCAGCAGCTGTCCTGGCATCTCATGCTGCCATCAGCTTCTCTAGATTCTCTAATGCCTTCTGTGATAAACCAATACTCAGCTGCACCAATAAGAATATAATATAATAGAATGGAATGGAATAGAATAGAATGTCATGGAATAAATAATTTTCAATTAGAAGAGACACACAACTATCATTTAGTCCAACTGCAACTAAGACTAAGAATGGCATCATCTCAGCACCTTTAAGAGAGTCAAAATTATTGAAAGTCCCGATTTTATGGGTTGCTTGTCTGGTTTTTGTTTTTTTTTGGTTGTTTTTTGTTGTTGTTTTTTTTTTCTGCACTTTTCCAATTGGAATCAGAATCTGAGCTTTTTTCATTGATGGCAATATACAGAGATTTCTCTTGTGACCCCTTTTTTTGGCAGATGTTGAGAACCATTAAAAAGCTCTTAATAACATATTCCTAAGAAAGCATGTAGCTTTGCTTTTTAGAATAAAACCTTTTGAACAATCCTAGATTATCTGAAATACCAAAAAAAAAAAAAAAATCATTGTTCATAAAAACACAGCAATATATCCCTCATTTTCCTTTGGAGTAGGGAGCAGACCTCTCAGGAAGACTACAAAGTCTGCAGTGCAGAAAATTAGGAGAGCCAAAGTCCAACTAGAACTCAACCTAGCTACAGCTGTTAAAGGCAAAACAAATTTCTATAAATACTTTAACAACAGGAGGATTGGGGGGAATCTCCATCCATTATTTGATACAGGAGGAAATGCAGCGATGAAGAATGAGGAAAAGGCTAAGGTGTTCAATGCCTACCTTGCCTCAGTCTTTAGCGGTCGAATTAGTTGTTTCCTGGATACCCAAGCCCATGAGCTGGGAAACAGGGAGAGGAAGCAGAATGAGGTCATCACAATTAAATGGTCATCACTGGTCAGTGACCTGCTATGCCACTTAGATACATAGAAATCTATGGAGCCAGATGGGTTATGCCCAGGAGTACTAAAGGTGCTGGCAGATGTGCTCACCAAGATACTTTCCACTAAGTACCATAAACCCTGGCTATCTGGGGAGGTCCCAGTGGACTGGAAGGTAGCAAATGTGACACCCATCTACAAGAAAGTCTGAAAGAAAGATCTGGGGAACAATAGACCTGTCAGTCTGACCCCAGTGCCACAGAGGGTCATGGAACAGATCGTCTTGAGTGCCATTACATACCATACAGAGCACAAACAGAGTATAAGGCCCAGTCAGCATAGATTTACAAGAGGCAAGTCCTGCTTGATGAACCTGATCCCTTTCTATGATTGGATGACTGTCCTAAAGGGTGAGGGAAAGGCTGTGGATATTGTCTGCCTGGATTTCCACAAAGACTTTGACATTGTTTCCCAGGGAATTGTCATGAAAAAATTGGCTGGTTATGGCCTGGATGAGCACATGCTCTGCTCAATATAGTGCTGGATGAACACCCAGGCCCAAAGTATAGGCTGGATGTTAGGAGGAAGTTCTTCACAGAGAGAGTGATTGGCATTGGAATGGGCTGCCCAGGGAGGTGGTGGAGTCACCATCCCTGGAGGTGTTCAGGAAAAGACTGGATGAGGCACTTAGTGCTATGGCCTAGTTGACTGGCTAGGGCTGGGTGCTAGGTTGGAGTGGATGATCTTGGAGGTCTCTTCCAACCTGGTTGATTCTATTCTATTCTATTCTAAAGAGTGGTGGTCAGTGGAGTTAAACACAGCTGGTGGCTGGTCACAAGTCATGCTCCTCAAGGCTCAGTGTTGGAACCACTTCTGCTTAACATCTTTATCAATGATCATTGATAAACCAATCACTGAGGAGCTAGAGTGCACCAATGATAAATGTTCAGAGGCTCTACAGAGAGACTTAGGCAGATTGGATCAATGGGCTGAAGTGAGTGGTATGTGCTTCAACAAGGCCAAGTGCTGAGTCCTGCACTTGGGCCACAACCCCATGCAGAGCTACAGGCTTAGGGAAGTGTAGGTGGAAAGTTGTCTGCCAGAAAGGGACCTGGGGGTTGTATTGAGGTGCCCAAAGCTGAACACAGGACTCAAAGAGTGACCTCACCAGTGCTGAGTACAGGAGGACAATCACTTCCCTACTCCTGCTGGTCACAGTATTTCTGATAGAAGCCAGGATGCTGTCGGCTTTCTTAGCCACCTGGGCCACTGCTGGCTCGTACTCAGCTACTTGTCAATTACCTTAACTTCCATCTTCCTATATAAACATGATGTTTGATACCACATATTGTTCTCAAAATAAAAATCTGTGACACTGCTTATCCCTTGGATACTAATTCTGCTGCACCCCTCAGGGGTGTACTTTATTTGGTCATTCTGAGAGAATGTTGCCTACAAAGAAAGGTGAGAATACAGGTTTTGTGATGCAGTTTCCATGGAAGCCATTAGATAAACTTTAATTCACTTCACCAGGCTTTGGTAAGTTTTTGCCCAATTTCCTTTTTATCATCCTGAGGCTCTGACAATCACAATCTAAGTCCATCACACTGAGAATGAGATGATTATTTATTTCACAATGATGTTTCTTGATAGTTCAGCTGCTCTTACTGGCTCCCACGTTCAGAACTGTTTGAATTTCCTCCAGAAAAAGTGATATTTCTCCTCTCTGTTTCTCAGGGTAGTTCTGGCTGTTTTCTCATTAGGTTCACAGCAAGAAATAAATGAAACAGGTGACTGGCAGTGAGATTCCAGTTCTGATAGGATCTCTGCTACGCAGCAAGCTATATCTGTAGCATTAAGTATGTGCATTTAGGTGAGAAAGACATAAAATAAGTTGACTATCAAAACTCAACTGAAGAAAGACATAATTCAGCTATGGCCTTATATAAAGCAATAATGCGCATGCTTTAGTGGAGTCCTTTTTTGTTCATAACATCCTTTAACAGATGTGACTCATACAGTCCTATGATGTCCTGTGACCTGGTTCTGTCCCCAACATGCTGTCATACTTTGTACTAGCAAGAGCCTTACACATTCAAAAGGCCAAATCTGATCCTATTGTAGTCAATATACATTTTGATGTTGTACCTAGTGCAAAGTAGATTGTTAAGTGTAATTGAATGGATATCATGCTCATGTGGACACAAGAAGCTTCCTTACTGGAAGAAGATTGGAGCCACTTTGTTTCATGCATTGTGGAGAGCTGCCTTTCTCACAAGTGCTGCAAATGCATGCTAAGTGTAAACAGGTTATTTCACAAAGCTTATGCTTATAATTAAATTGTAATTGTTGGAATTGGTTTTTTTTTTTTTTAAACCATTCTGGTTCTGATGCTACTATAGGAAAATTATAAAAAAATAAAGACCTTCTGATACTGGTGAGAATAAGAACATTGGAAGCCTTAATAAAGCTCTCAATATTTGAAGCCTTTGTTTTAATCTGCAGGAAGAACTATGACACTGGAAATTGTTAGCATGTGCCATAAAAAGTCCTCCTTATGTATATTAAGGATATGTATAAGCATATTAAGGATATGTCTAAGCATATTAAGGATAAATACTTCCTAATATTTCCAGAGACTCTAAAATTGAGCATTACCTAATACAAACAACTAAAAGATAGCAATATTGTGCTAGTTTGAGCCTAGCTAGCATGTTTTGGTGAGAAGAATTAGATGATAGGCTGTAAAATGAAAACAATGGTGAGGTCTACTTCCCTCACAGTCTTGCTGNTATATAGCTGTATATACTGTAAATATCTGCTTGTAAATTGTGCCAGCTGTAAATATAAGCTTCATTCAAATTTCCAGAGCCGACTGAGTCTAGTCTGGGTGATTTCTAAAAGTGTGGGGGGTGGGGGATACCCAAACCATCACATCTTTTTATTTAAATCATCAGCAAGTTTGGTAGGGTAGCTGTCCTCAAATAGTGAAAGAAAGACATCTTCATATTGCTAAAAATTAAGATCCTTAAGTGTCATTTGGACCATCTGAATCTGAGCTGCCTGAGCACATACCATTTGAGGTACTTGCTTTTCCACATTATTAATACTTTCAGGCATGTTTGTATATTTTCTTTTTTTCATCTTAGTTCAAAAGATGGTGGTGACTTTATTATTTATTATTTATGACCTTGATACATATGCATTTTTTTTCTCTGTTCAAGCACATTATTCATTAATATAGTTCATTTCTTCATTGTGAGTACTTCTGGTCTTCAGAGATGTTTTCTGATTTGCATGAGTTGCACAGTTTAATTTTTCTCCACACAAGAAAATGATAAGGAGCTCCTCATCTCATACTAGTGTCATGTTTCAGTCCTGCCAGTAATGCATCAGAGTCTGCTAAATTGAGGTGAGATATTGGGAAACAGGAAGATCTAAGTCTTTTTCACTTGTTACTATTTTTATGTCAATGAAATGTCTTGAAAAGAGCTGCTCCATCCTTTAGATGAAACGAGAATAGAATCACAGCAAATTGAGGGCCAATCCTGACTGTGTCACAAGACCTTTCTGTCAAAAGAACCTGAAAGTCAACAGCATATATTCAGCAACAGAGCTGAAGCTCATTCTTCCAGAAAACTCAGCCACCCAAAGTGCATTTCCTTACTAATTTTCCTGTTATTCAATACCAGGGATATTAGATTTCACAGATATAAAGTCTAGAAGAAATTATTCTGAGCATATAGTTTGAACTATAGCCTTACTCTCACATTTGAAAAGAAATCTATAATTCACAGCATCACAGAACCTGAGAGGTTAGAAGAGACCTCCAGAGATCATTGAGTCCAAGCCCCCTGCCAAGGCAGGATCACCTAGGGTAGTTCACACAGAAATGCATCCAGGCAGGTTTTGAAGGCCTCCAGAGAGGAAGACTTTCAAAACACAAATCCTAGCTCCTACCATCAAGATTCTTGTATTTCTGGGCTGTTTTCTCTAGCTGGCTTTTAAGTCCAATCATCATCTTGTGGTATTTCTTATATTTGAACTGACACAAATGAGTTATTCTGAAATGAAGGTTGCAACTCAAATTTGTTTGTAAACTAAGTCCTTTCTTTTTGCTTCCACAGGAAAGGCTGAATGCACTTGAAACACTGTAAGATCTTTGTACTTACTGTTCTTTCTATTCTTTTCTCTCTCTTCAAAGACTCATCTGAATTCAGAATTTAATGGAGAAATAGTTTCAGACTAGAACATCATGTAAACCTTTCCTGAGGTACTGTGCTGAACACTGTTGTTGATGTCCATGCCCAACACACTGAGCACTAGTAAAAAGGCAGTTAAGGTTCTCAGTGAAGGCCTGCAAACAACATTATGAAACTATACCTTTTATTATACTGATCAAATGTAATCAGGCTGATAAAGTTACAGGAGAAAGAAAAATCTTCCCAGTGTATTGAAATAAGATCTTTGCAAGGCATAATATAAATTAATTTCACTGTGTTCATTAAATTAGACAATTCTAATGAAGCTGCCATATGAGAAGTGTTTTCATATGTTCGGATGTTGTCTAGGCTAGCAAACTGAAGCAATAAGTTCCTTAACAAACACAAACTGACACAGCTTTACAAAAATTCAACTGGACACTGCAAACTTGCCGTGAAGGAGATACTTGCCATTGAAATGCACACTTCCTTGCTTCCAATCTCATGTGCAACAGATCTTCAACAAAGCTGACTTACAAGAGTGGAATTTACATAAGGTTTTCTAGCTGATAGTGCAGGAGTCTTATATATATATATATATATATATTGTTAGTAGGGGAAGTGCAGGCTGAGTTGCATGGAGACAGACAGTGTTATTTGGGAATACAAGAGGTTTTCCCCAAGGAGTCTAGCTGTCAGCTGCTTTTCTCCCTGATTTCTATTAGGAGAAGTCATCTTTTACTGCCTGCTCTTCAGAGCTGAAGGGTAATAAGGAGGCTACGGAAAGTCCTTGCTACTAAGGACTACAGTAATGTCTGTATTTACTTATGTCAGAGAACTGTCTCAGGAGCTATGCATTTTTTATTCCCTTGCAGGTCATATGACAGCACTGTGGAAAGCCAACACAATGTGTTTTTAACTAGCCTCCTGGGTATGTGCTAATATACAGACACTGAATGGGTTGGTCGTTGTGAGACACACAATACCTCTCTAGACAAGCACTTTCATATATTCCTGTATGGGCAGAGAGGCAGTGGGACTCTGCATGTAGTCCCTGCAAATAATACTCTGCACAGAAATAAAGAGTCTCCCAAGTACTTTGCTGTAAAACTACCTGTATTAGTTCAGGCAGTTCTGAGTTTTGTTGCTGCCATAAATGTTATTCACTACACACCCTGCATGTAGTCCCTGTCAATAATACTCTGCACAGAAATAAGCAGTTTCCCAAGTACTTTGCTGTAAAATCACCTATATTTCACAGAATCACACAATGTCAGAGGCTGGAAGGGACCTTGAAAGATCGTCCAGTCCAATCCCCCTGCCAGAGCAGGATCACCTATGTCAGATCACACAGGAGCGTGTTCAAGTGGGTCTTAAATACTTCCAGAGATGGAGACTCCACAAGCCCCTGGGTGGCCTGTCCCAGTGTTCTGTCACCCACACAGGGAAAAAAATCCTCCTCACGCTTAAATGAAACTTCCTGTGCCTCAGCTTCCACCCATGGCCCCTTGTCCTGT
The DNA here is from genome assembly GCA_013400475.1 of Tricholaema leucomelas. Taxonomy (NCBI): domain Eukaryota; kingdom Metazoa; phylum Chordata; class Aves; order Piciformes; family Lybiidae; genus Tricholaema lacrymosa; species Tricholaema leucomelas. The sequence goes on along the minus strand of WAAF01019954.1, from coordinate 375,231 downwards.
CATCTGGCATCACTGAGTAGAGCCTGGATCCATCCTCCTGGCACTCACTCTTTACATATTTATTAACATTGATGAGGTTATCTCTCAGTCTCCTCTGGGCTAAAAAGCCCCAACTCCCTCAGTCTCTCCTCAAAAGGGAGTTCTGTTTTGTTCAGGTAGTTCTGAGTTTTGCTCCTGTCATAAATATTATCCACCTTCAAGGAAGGCCTTTCTGTCAGTAGTGTTGCCAACTCTAGATCTTACAGCATTTAGGATAAATGAAAGTCAGAAAAATTGTTTTGTCCTCATGCTTGCCATGACCTTGATGGACAGGGGACGTTTTCTATGTCTTTCCAATTGTCTTCATCCCTTTCCCCAATCCTATCTGATAATACATAAGACTGAGAGATTTTCTGTGTTTTCTATAGTAGGATCATACATAAGGATAGAATAATACATAAGGATCATCATAGGATAATACATAAGACTGAGAGATTTTCTGTATTTTCTGTATGAGGATCATCTATCTCTGTAGTTGGAACTTCAGGATGGTTCCTTAATATAAATAAATACTGGTTTCAATTGGGCTGAATTGTAGGTTCCTGAGCACAGGCTTTCAAAGCATGAAATGTTATAAAACTGCCCAGAGAGGTGGTGGAGTTGCCGTCCCTGGAGGTGTTCAAGAAAAGACTGGATAAGGCACTTAGTGCCATGGTCTAGTTGACTGGACAGGGCTGGGTGATAGGTTGGACTGGATAATCTTGGAGGGTTCTTCCAACCTGGCTGATTCTATGATTCTATGAAAAAGAGATGCTATAGTAACAAAAATAGTTCTTAACAGACATATCATTCAACTGAAAAATGTCAGTACTTTCCAATTCCTCCATTCCAAATAAACCAACGGATGAGTACTGGTAAGTAAAATAATCACACAGCAGCTGAGCTGCTTCAAAGAGAAGAACAGTGCATACTACTGGAAAGGAGCTAGTAAGTTACTAATTTCAGCTTACATTAGTCACAAAGGCAAAAAGACACTGGCTAGACCAGGGTTCAACCTTAGACACTGTTTGTGAAAGAAAATGCAAAATGGCTTGAAATGCAAGAACAGAAATACACTCAAAACCTTGTCCAAAGCAGCAAAAAGCAGCCACACTAGAGTGCTGGCTGGAGCCTGAAAAATTCCCAGGTAGATTGTTAGAAGACTGAGAGGTTGCTGCAAGTTGAGCCTTGCCGGCAATGAACTCATACCATACAAGTTTAACAAGTGCTATTTTGAACCTACTTCAAGGAACATGGCATAGAAAATAATAATTTCAAATGACAAGTGTGCCTATGTACTGCATAAGGGGACATACACGGAGATTATCTCATGCTCTATGCAGACCACGTTGCAGGTGAGACTTCGGCAGACTGCATAAATGCCATGAGTAAAGGAGTACCATAGAGAGCCTAGTCACTCTCCTCCTGCAATTCCCCACGTGTCAATACAGGCTGAGATGTGACAAATCAAGGAAAGCACTGCAGGTCCATCCTTTCACATGAATGTACCAGCTGGGAATGCAGGTAATAGGAAGGGCCAGCAAATTTGCTACATGGACAAAAAGGTAACACTGGCTGCCAGATCTATAAAATTCAGATCTTCTATCCCATTGGTTTAAACTCTAGATATTCTCATTCATGGAATCAGCCAGGTTGGAAGAGACCTCCAAGATCATCCAGGCCAATCTATCACCCAGCCCTAGCCACTCAACTAAACTATGGCACCAGATGCCTCATCCAGGCTTTTCCTGAACACCTCCAGGGACAGTGACTCCACCACCTCCCTGGGCAGCCCATTCCAATGGCAAATCACTCTCTCTGTGAAGAACTTCCTCCTAACATCCAGCCTATACCGCCCCTGGCACAACTTGAGGCTGTGTCCCCTTGTTCTGTTGCTGTTTGCCTGGGAGAAGAGACCAATCTCCACCTGCCTACAGCCTCCCTTCAGGTAGTTGTAGACAGCAATGAGGCCACTCCTGAGGTTCCTCTTCTCCAGGCTAAATGAGCCCAGCTCCCTCAGCCTCTCCTCATAGAGCTATGCTTGAGGCCTCTCACCAGCTTTGTTGGCCTTCTCTGCACACGTTCTGGTACCTCAACACCTCTCTTCAATTGAGGGGCCCAGAACTGGACACAGGACTCAAGGTGTGGCCTGATCAGTACTGACTACAGGGGAAGGAGCTCTCTTGGCCACCTGGGCACACTGCTGGCTCATCTTCAGCCTACTATCTACCAGTGCCCCCAGGTCCCTTTCTGCCTGGCTGCTCTTCAGCCACTCTGTCCCCAGCCTGTAGTGCCGCTTGGGCTTGTTGTGGCAAAGTGCAGAACCCTGCACTTGGCCTTGTGAAATCTTATCCCACTGGCCTCTGCCCACCCATCCAACCTGTCAAGGTCCCTCTGCAGAACCTTCTTACCTTCCAACAGATCAATAGCTTCTCCTAGCTTGGTGTCATCTGCAAACTTACTGATGATGAACTGAGTCTCCTGGTCCAGTTCATCCGTAAAGATATTGAACAGGATCGGGCCCAGCGCTGATCCCTGGTGGACACAACTAGTTCCTGGCTGCCAATTGGATGTGGCACCATTCGCCACCACTTTCTGGGCCTGGCCCTCCAGCCAGTTTTTGACCCATATCAGAGTCAATCTGTCCAAGCCATGAGCTGCCAGCTTTGCCAGGAGCTTTTTGTTTGCAAAAGCACTGCAAAGCCTGTGACAGAGTCTTTGTTTAACTATATGCTTGTGGTAGTTTGACCCAGGTCTCCTTAAGAGAGCCCTATATTTCTCCAGGAGGACCGGAGAGGTCCAAGGAGCGGACGCCAGAAATTGTAATTTTGATATTCAATCTCATATTCCTGCTATCACTTTATAAGTGGGCAGCAAAGTCAAATCTTCCTCTTTTCTCTCCATTCCTTGGCTCTCCGGAGGGAGTCTTATCAGTGGTAACTGCAGTTGTAACCTGCCTAAAGCCTCCAAGGCCTCAGTGAATTTCTTGCTCTGCAATCAGGCCTGCCTGGGCCTAGTGGGAGACAATGTGGGAGAGAAAATGAGCACTGGGGTTCTGTGGTTTAGCTCTGATGGGGGGAAGGTTTGGGGGAATTCTCATGTATCCTGTATCTGTATTAGGTGTTAAGGATTTGTGTATTCTGTATTTTTTCTTCCTTAAACACACTTTTCTGTATTCCTTTACAATTTGGTAAAGTGTTATTATTTTACTGCCTCTGAGAGTAAAATAATCAAATCCGCCCCCTCTATAAACAAAACATAGACAATGCCAACTCCAAATGTGGAATTTATTGTCTGATGGGATGACTTCTGAGATCATCAGCCTTCCCATGGGTAGAAGCTGCACGTACCTTCCACACATCCATCACTACCAAGAGCCTTCCTAAATTTAAAGACCTTTCAAGCAACTTTTAGTCTCTCTGCCTTGCTTTATGTTTTTACATAGTGGTTGTCAAGCACATAAGCAAAACATACTCATTTGTGCTACATATGAATGCAATCAGTTTTCCTCTCAGCACCATTTTCTGTGTCCTATTTTTCCCCTTACTAATGAACCTAACAAGTTTCTTTTTTCTCCCTCCCCACCCCCAGTAATAACACACAAGGAATCTTATTATCATAGAATCATAGAATTAACACATCTGTTAATCTATCTACCCATCCTGGTAATGACAAAAGCTTCAGCTGTCAGGGAAATAGAATCTAAACCTCTGGTATTAATGTAAGGAATCTCACGTTTTACATAATGATTTTTCACCTTGGAAAACCTCAAGACAGGAACTGCTACAGTTGTCAATTTCAGTCAGCAGAGGATGATAAGAGACAGTGTCTATTTCCACATAAACTCAGAAAAATGAATCTCATTATTTTTGATGATGCAGCAAAGAAGTAATGGCCCTATGGGATCTTATTACATGGTTGAAAAGTGAATTAACTTAGGCATAACCATATCGAGTGAATTACTCTAATGATCTGTTTCCTAACCCTTATGGGTGATCTCATAACAATACTCTCCTGATGTGGGAGTATGCATGAGAACATAAATTGATTAGCTTCTTCAGAACCCAAACATCATTCTCAAGGCAAATCATGGAGATGCTTTGTCATATACATTGCTGAGGGTAGCAGCCACTGCTATGGGCAATGGTGGCACCTTCTGTGACAGTAATAAAATTGGTCCAAAGCAAAGGTATGCTTGTGTCACCATATAGATGCAAAATTGAAGAGAGCCCTCATATAAAAGAGCAGGAGAACCTAGTGGCTTCATCTAACTAGTTACCTCTACTCAGAGGGTAAGCTGAGAGAACTGCAAAGCCACTCTACCTGAAAACTTGCAGTAAGCATGAAAAGAAAACGGCCTGGAATTGAAAAGGTGGAAACTTTTCACTTTTACAAGACTGGATTTTTCAGCCATGAGATCTTCAGAACATTCTATAAATCACATCCTCTGAGAGACCTGAAACTGGACACTCAAATTCACTCAGCATTTACAGATTAGATTGACATATTTTACTGCGAGTTGTCTGCAATGCTGCTGACTTGAGTTTCTGCACAGTGCCAAAATTTCTTGGTCTTGTGCTTTATCCTGGTCAACGTTTCCATGTTCTGAAGTCTCAATGTTACTTGCTAAATCTGCCTCACTTCAGTTCTGGATGTAATCAGATAAAGTAGCTCTGCGGGTAAGCAGTAGTTCTGCTGTGCATGGTGCTTATTTCCAGTTAAGATGTGCGTAAATGTGCATTTTTAACAGAAGGATTTTAACTCTGCAGCAGCAGGATTAAAGAGTTTGCTTTAAATTGGACATCACCCATGTGCAAAATGACGAAGAGCAGAGACTGGCTGCGTAGCAGAGGTGAGCACTTAACTTGTGTTCCAGTTGCTGGAGCTCTTTCCCTTGCAAGTCTCATTGCTCTAAACAGCTGTTTATTAAAAAATCCTTGCAGGAGATTAGGATGCTTCTGGAGGTTAAATTTTCTGGCACTTGTGAAAAGCCCAGCTGCTGGGTGACAGCCTGTCAGACTTCTTTTAAACAATTTAACACTAAAGGGCAAAAATACTGCGTCTGTCAGCAGTAGCAGCAGCAGTTTTGCCAGACACCTAGTACAGCAGATGTGTCATGAGGTACTACAGCACCATATGCTGTCTGCCTCAAAAACTGTGCAAGAAGAGAAGAAATCTGAGACCTAACACAGTAAAAATGTGGATGAAATAGTGCCACTGTGTGTCCTTCGATACCTATCCTGTGCACAGTCATGGAAAGTGCAAAACAGGTGTTGTTCAGCTGTAGTTGGCATACACTTGTTAAGGACCAAACATTTTTTTAATCCTTCTCTCATAAAGGAAAAAAATACAACAGAGAGCAAGAAAATGGTAAAGTCAAGGGGAGATAGTGGTTGAACTGGGTACAGAACATCCTTCTACTGCACCCTTACTAACCCTTCAACCCTCATACTCATCAAGATGCTATAATTTGCAAGTAGACTGTGTGTTGAAACCTTAACAGAATCAGGCACAGGACAAAATGGTGCCCCAGTGTGCTTGTCTTTGCGTGGTGCTCTTGAGCAGACTGGGACACTGTCCTCATGACTCAAATACCCCAGCTGGGGACAGTGATGGGCACACCAGTGTGCCCCTAGAGAGACAGGCAGTGCTGCTGTGACTTCCAACACCTGACATGCATGTTAGCTCTTCTGAGGCTATGTCAGACAGTGACTGCTTTATTCCAGAACCTTTGACTGGATGGAAGTGACTCAGTCCCAAGTGGCACGGTAGCACAGGCTGACTAGTGCTCTTCCATGCCTATAGACGAATAAAATACAATGAGTAATACTTGAAGACACCAAAAGTTCACCTAGGTCAGGATCTTGCTTGCCATGGAGACCATGAGAAGATGCCAAAGGAAGTACATCAACACTGGGCAATCCTGCTAGTTATACTCCCTCTGACACAATTTGGTGATTTCTATTCTTGAGCTGTCCCCTGTTACAAGCTCTCACTACAGGTACACATGTGCCCCCTGCTTTTTATGAGTGGAAAGAAGAGCTGTTAGCCAGCCGGTTACAAAGACAGACAAGAGGGCAACTGTGAAGCAGTAATGCATGTTATTTGGGCAGCCCACATTTGAAATACTAGTATTTTTCAAAATACTATGCTTACCTGCCTGGGAACAATAAAACTGGTAGCAGTCATTTGAAATAGCAAGAAACAGCTGCTTGCACTGTCAGGCTGCATAAATCTCAAGGCATTTATAACAGCAGCAAATTCAACCTGAGCTACAGCTGATCTCTAGTGATAAAATCTGCTTTCCTTTTAGTTAGTCTCCCAACTCCTGGAGTATTTCCAACAAGGTCTCCTTTTTGAGGAAAGCAAATTCACAAAATTGTCACAAATTCAGCAAAGCAAACTCTCCTCAAAATAATGAAACATCACTTGGCACCTCAAGCACCACAAAGGACACTTTACCACGTAACAGAGGCTTTTGCCTGAACTGTGTCTTCCATAATAACAATACCTTTGGTAAGTGCCCTAAACTATGGTAGCATGTTCATGGTTGTCACATGCCCCACTAGGGTGGGTGCCTGAATTTCTTTCAAAGGCTGATGGCTCAGAAGTTACTGCAGTGACTAAACACACTACCATAAGTGCAGCCTTCCTATCTTTTCCTTAAAGTCTCTGCCATACCGGTATCTGAATGGGTAGGAGAGGTATTCATTAACCTCCACGTCTAATTTCTCAGGTGAGAAATGACAGCATGAGCCAAAGGCAGAGGGACAGAGTTGGCCTAGAATTTGGGTGCTTCTTGGGTTTGTTATTTCCTCAGTTTCAAAGTACAGCTGTGCTCTGCATACAAATGGGCTAGATGACCGCAAGGAGAATCACTGATTCAGGACAGCAACGCAAACATTTGTGACATTTCAACATTATTCGGCAAAGGTACATAACCTTTCTATTTGACAGTGAAGAGAATATTAATAAGCGCTCACACGTTAAAACCCTTCTGGGGTAAAAAGAGGAGGAACACATTTCTATGGTTTTGCATTTTGTGTGTGTAACAAATTACTCCATTACTATGCTTCAGAGACTTTGATTAAAATCCTCTAGTGCTGCTTTGGCCATTCATTTTTTGCTGACGCCCAAGTGGGCACTGCAGAGGTGACACTGATTAATACAACAGAATATTCAGCACCAGAGAAGACGTATCTTCTGCTTCTCTGAATCCTACCTGCCATTCAGCTCAATTTGTCTCCTTCCTGCCCTTGCTCCCTCTTCACCACAGGTTTCTCTAGCATGCTTTCACTCCAATTTATATTTTTTCTTGCTCTGAGGGTAATGTACCCTCCTTCTAAAGAAGCCTGGTGATAAAACAGAATGGAAGGTAAGCCTGACTAGATATTTCTCATAAAGGGAAGCCTGGAGATGAGAAGGCTTTGAGGAGACTTTGTAGTGGCCTTCCAGTATCTGAAGGGGGCCTACAGGAAGGCTGGAGAGGGACTATTGACAAGGTCTTGGAATGACAGGATGAGGAGTAACGGGTTTAAACCAGCAGAACGGAGATTTAAACTAAATGTTAGGAACAAGTTCTTTACAGTGAGGGTGGTGAGACACTGGAACAGGTTGTCCAGGGAAGTTGTGGCTGCTCCCTCCCTGGAAGTGTTCAAAGCTAGGTTGAATGAGACCTTGAGTGACCTGTGCTAGTGGGAGGTGTCTCTGCCGATGGTGGGGGTTGGAACTGGATGATCTTTGATGGCCCTTCCAACCTAAACCATTCTATGATTCTATGACTTCTATGATTCTGTATTGCCAGCATGTGTTACAAGTGATAGAAAGCCACACCAGCAATTAGGAACCTCAAACACACCCTTTTGCCCTCAGCTGTGTGCAGGCAGCTCATGTGGCAGTACATAAAGCATGCTGACAGAGGTATACTTGAGGATGGGGATTTTCTATGAGTCTTGGCTGTTGATCTTTCTCTGTAAATATTAGGGAGTTTAGTGAAGACTGATTTTGGTGTTGACTCTGCCAGAATATGAACAGGGCCAACATTTCTGTCTTTTACTCACCTTTAGTTAGGATGTGATTTCTAGCAATATTCTTCTTCTGTGTAGCATCTTACATATTAAGGCAGTAATCTTGGCTGACATCCTCGCTGTCTCTGTGGTACAGACAACATAATCTTATCCACAGGAAAAACATTAAAGAAGTAAAAAAAAAAAAAAGAAAAACAGTTAAAAAATAGAGCAGTGCTCCCTTGAATGATCTAGCTTGTCTGACATTGTGAGATACAGCATGTATTGCCCATGTACAGTTGTAGAAATCTCATACACAAAAATGGAAATGTTGAAAAAGTCTGTCCCATGCCAAATATCACACAGTTGTTAATCACTGCTCCTATAGTTCTTTCTATTGTATAGCACCTTCAGTCTCTTCTCCCAGGCAACCAGCAACAGAACAATGGGACACAGTCTCAAGTTGTGCCAGGGGTGGTATAGCATGGATGTTAGGGGAAAGTTCTTCCCAGAGAGAGTGATTTGCTATTGGAATGGGCTGCCCAGGGAGGTGGTGGAGTAACCATCCCTGAAGGTGTTCAAGAAAAGACTGGATGAGGCGCTTGGTGCCCTGGTCTAGTTGATTGGCTAGGGCTGGGTAATAAGTTGGCCTGGATGATCTTGAAGGTCTCATCCAACCTGGTTCATTCTATGATTCTCTCATTTACTCCTCTTGAGCATCTTTCTCTAACAAATATTGTCTTTAGCAGTGTTTTCTTCCTGGCCCAGTTCTGCACTCATGTTTTTCCTATACCTCTAATTCTCCAGTTTGCAGTCTGCTCACCATGACAGGCCAGAGGAAACCTTCAATCACACACAATTTGATGGACATTCAGTGAAGTTTAGGTAGCCTGAGTGCCTTTCAGCTACTTTTTGATAAAACCTGTTCACAAAGACAATATATTCTGTCAGATACTAACAATCAGGTAAAGATTAGGCTTTGCAAGCTTTACTGACCATCAAGTCTGTGTGGAACTGAACACTGTGCAAAGGTGACAAAATGCTTCAGGAAACTCATGAGACTGCACCTTCTGAGTCATTTAGATATTCTTTATACATACAGAGAGGAATCACTCAAGGATGGCTCAGTGCTTTACACAGAGACAAACTTTGGCAGAGCTCCAAAGAAACTGAAGCACAGGGGAATCTATATGAGTTACCACACAGAAGACCATGCGGTTTTTTCCCCCAAGCTCTTTCACTATCTTGATGGGGCCTTTAAAAGTATTTTTAAAAGCCTTTCTGCCAGCTAGGGGCAATAATGTGAGCAAAACAAGACAAAAACTGTCACCAGAGGAGAGTTTGTCTTAAAATATCAAAACGTTATTGTGGTTGTTGTTATGCAGCCCCTTTTGGCCTTTTAGCCTCTATCAATTATTCTACTTATGAGAAAATATCCAGATGATGGTGCTATTCTCAGTAGCCTGAGGAGGTGAATTTCACATCAAATGCTGTACTGTCAAGAATATTTAAAGGGTTTGCCTGGATGTTTTTTTAATTGTGGTTGGTTTTTTTATTATTAATTTGTTTCAAACTGTTTTCTGGTACATTTCACAAACCACTTCACCCTTCTTTGAGCTCATGGTCTTCAAAGGTCTAGATCTCTTTAACTATTATCTCTTATATTTCAATGTAAATGGATCTCCTCATCATTCTATCTAGCTGATTTTGACTGCCTTCAATCTATTTGTCTCATACAGTCAGTTGCTTATCTAACCTGAAGAGAATTTGCCTAAATTTACTACTTCAACAGTAATACTCCTTTTCTCCTCTGTGACATGTTCTGCTAGCAGCTTTTTATTTTTTAGAATCGTAGAATGATTGAGGTTGGAAGAGACCTCAAAGATCATCTAGTTCCAACCCTCCACCATAGGCAGGGACACCTGCCACTGGAACAGGTTGCTCAAGGCCTCATCCAACCTAGTCTTGAACAACTCCAGGGAAGGAGCATCCACAACCTCCCTGTGCAATCTGTTCTAGTCTTTTCAGGCTGACTCTGATTTGCTGATCCATTTGCTGGTGTGCTTCTTCAAGGGCAATCAGTCTAACCTATCTTAATCACCCAAAACGCAGCATGTGTCTGAAGATTTGATACAAATTACTAAGATGATCTTTAAAGGATGCCCCCAATGTTCCTTATTTGATTTACATCTCCCTTCTTTTTCACTATTATCTTAAAAATTGCAAAAGTCCACCACATAGCTTGTGGTAGGTTGGTTTTTTAAAGGAAATTATATTGAAAATGTATTGTCTTAGTGCATCAGATGCTCAGGGTTCTCAGTAATTTGTCTGTATGTGATTACAAAATTTTGGTTCAGTTGGAGTTTCATCCTGTTATTTGCACTGTGTAAACCATTAATGGTAGCAAAGCCACTACTACACTTCATAGCATTTATGATACTTTACTGAAAGATCAGATGTAATAGCAATCCCATTCCTTTGTCACAAAGCAATTTTTCCTCCAGAGAGATGACGAGCAAGTTTACTGTTGTGATATTCAACAACTCAGCTGGTCACAAGGCTTCTGTATGACCATAAACCCGGAGCAGGAAAATTATCTGAGGTACTCTGAAGTACTGGTAGACTAAAGAGATATGAAAATGTCATGAGAGAGAGAGAAGTATTGGGTAGATGCAGTTAAAATAGCTGGGATAAAAGTTAAAAATTGTCAGACTTTGTACTTCGGGATGTGAAGTGAACATCAGCTATGTTCAAAAGTAAGTCCAACAACTTATAATGTAGAGCATAAATAGTAACAGGCCTTTAAATCTTATTCTGATGGGAATAACTGATGATAAGACAGCCATTTTTCATCTTCCTTTTCTGTACATGTCACTGACCATTTTCAGAGATCAAACAAATGAGCATTGTCTTGCTGTTTAGAAATAACCCTGTTCTGATAGGCTAGGCTTTTCTGTGTGAAGACAGAACTGATTCCAGCCTCAACCTTTCTAGAGAAAAGCTTGGTGACAATTCTCAGCAGCAAGGAAATTTCCATATCAGTTTGCCAAATAGAGTGATACTCAAATTTCATAATTCATCAGTACAGGGTCAAATGTCTAATAAATTTCTGGGGGATTTAGATATGAAGGCATTTCAGAAGTAGCTTGATCTCTCCACCTCCTTTCAAGTGTGCTCTTAGAAACGCAAAAGATTTGGGAGTCTTTAAACTGCTCTGGCATAAGCAGTTTTAGCAAAGCAGGGTCTCATGTTTGGAAATACAAACTATCAGGGAATCACTAAGCCTAACGTGAAAAAAAGGCAGGTGATTTCAACAGAGCTGCTTTATCCTATGCCACCTGATATATTAACCTTGCAGAGAATGAAGAAAGGTCCTTCTTCTCTTGCTTGTCTGCCAACTAGTGCAGGATGCACAACAGAGGCACAAAAGTGATCCTTAGTACCTTGCTAAAGTGCAGTACCCATTGCCCACTTTCTGAATGAGTTGTGTAATTTGAACGCCTGGGTTGGTAAAGAGATATTCTCCCAATGTATTTGAAGAAAGGTATCAAGATCTGAGAAGACCAATGAACATTAAAAGAAGCAGCTATGGTAATTAGCTGGAACCACACATACATTTGCTTTGAAGTTTCCTTAGCAATCAAAGCAGTGCAAAGTCTGAAAGTTCAAACTGACCATATGACTGAGTGGTTGATACTTGTTCTCTCCACACCGTCACGACTGTATTGTCTGTGTTGCCCCAACAGACAATCAGTTCCCTGTACTGATCTTACAAATTAAAACATCTTAACTAGTCTGAAATAAGAAGTGGACAACTGTTCCAGTTTCCAAACCACAAATGTCACCACAAACAATATGAATCACATCCCTGTGAAAACTGAATACCAGGAAAAAGAAAAGAATATTCCTCCAGGGTCCCATCACTTTATTTCTGGGCATTCACCTGGGCATTCTCAGCCCTTGTTGGTTCACTTTCTTCCATGGCTAGAGGTCAGGTTTCTCAACCACCACCGTGCTGAAGGAATTGTGTGATGCAATCCTAAAAAAGCCACAGCTGACCACATAGGGTCTAAATAGAAAACACATAGCAAAAAGCATGCAGAAAAAAAAAAGATATTATTGTCCAATTATGCAATTAAGAAACTGAATAGAGAAATGTTCTAGCCAAAATTGTGCTTATAGTGAAGCTCATTAGTCCAGGCAGAGACTAGGCTGAGCTGACACAGCTCTGGATCTCTCTGAACCTGTAGTAGTATTTCAGCACAGCACTTTATAGGGTAGATAAAGCCTCTGTCACAAATTGAAAGAAAAACTCAGAGCTCTAAGAGTAATGACTTCAGATTTCACCACAAAAAAAAGTGGGATGTCATTGAGAAATTGAGTGTTCCTAACAAAAAGTGGAGGGCTCAGTCACTTCTTCTGAACTCTGGTTTTCAGCAAATAACTGCTTCTGCAAAGCAGCTTTGAAGTGTCCAAGGTAAATCTTATTAGAAAAGAAAAAAATTAAAATTAAAAAAAAATTGCTACACACGAATTTCTATGTTCCTATTGTCTATGTATGGAAGCTATGCAGTCTGCTTCAGTTTCAATTTTTATGTTAAGAAACATTTGCTTGCGACTACTGAAGAAAACTAAGCCTGAAGGAGCCAAAGGAAACATTAAAAACCCAATTTGTTTCAGAAATAAAATGTAATATAACTCCCAAATCAAATCATTTCAACTACCTCTATTTGTCTCTTATCTACCTCGAGTAATAATGAATAAAAAAATAAATTAGGCAGGAACTATACCCTTTGTAAAAAAAAAAACCCTACAAAAGTGATGTAAATGAACAGCAGCCACTATTTACTTTTTCTAGAGGGATTTTCTTGTGATAGAAGTCAGTTAATGTCCTCTGCAGAAACGTGAAAACATCTGAGAACAATTCTTGTCTGAAAAGAAACAAGCAGGGTGGAAACATTTTTAATCTAAAACGACATCTTAATGTGCCTTCAGAAAAGGAAGAAGCAAACAGAAAAAGAGACTGCTGCGGTTTTCTAGACAGGCTTAATGCAACTTCACCCTTGAAAACGTCAAAGTTCTGCCAAAAACACTGTTTCAGATGTTGTTTCACTGTCAAAATTTTCCACTTATTTCTTCTAAGCCTTAAAGAAAAGACGAGCTTCTAAAGTGTACTTCAAAATTATTATTGTTGCCCACTGAGATCTTGAGTTCATGTGCAAAGAAGCATTTATTTTCCTCAAATCTTTGCCCTCATTGAAGTTATGTTTAAACTCTTCTGAGGTGTCCCTCTCTCAGAATACTGCTGTTTGTATTAAAGTAGTCTTGTAAACAAACGTGACACTGCACTGAGAGAGCCTTTAGGTCTTCTCTTGGGAAATGGAAAAGGTATGGTGATTCCTACTGAGCTATGTGCCTGTCCTTGTGCAAACATCTAGTGTGGCCTGATACGGTCAGGCATTGCTGCTTATAGAGTCAGCCCTCAAGTGGATGAATGAAAGCTAAACTAATGAAATAAAGAGCATATCTGTGTAAACAAGCATTTGAGCTGACGTTTGAACAGGAGAAAAACTGAAACCAGATCTTGCAGATTGAGACAGAAGGACCATCAGAGATGTATTGTGCCTGTGGCATGGCTCCTCTGCAGAACTCAACATCACTGCAGACACCAGGGGATGGAAAACAGAGCTGGTTACATGAAAGAAGGCATCGCTTTTTAGTAATTTCCATAATATCCAGGGACGAATTCCAACTTGGACAACTTCCCAATACTGTCAAAAAGGAAGAAATACCAAAGAAAAAAATGTAAGCAAATTAACCCTGCCAGCTGACAAGGCATATTTCTGAGAGAGTTCTAATTGTCATGAAACATCACAGTTTATTTGTTACCAAGGAAAACACAGAAAAGGCACTAAATCCTCTGGGTACTTAGGTTTCAAAGAGTATGGGCAAGAGGCTTCAAATGATGAAGTTGGCACATCTGAGAGGAATAGCACATGGCATCTGGAAATTATAAACACACTTCTGAAACACAGGAGCTGCTTGTATGTGTTCCTTCACCTACCCTGCCAAGTCAGAATAAAAGCGTATGTTAATATTATTGTTCTTGGCTTATTTAGACTTTTTTTTTTTAAGTTATATTTTTGTTTGCTTATCTAGATAATAGAACAGTATTAAGCACCCTCACTTTTTGGCAATGGAGAAGATGTCCCAATTTCCCTGCACAGATATCTTGTCCATTAAAGGAGTCCTTTGCTTCAGAAAAACGATTGTGAAAAGCAGATGGTGTCAGTAAGAGAAATAGTTTAGTTTCTTCTTTAACTACATGAGTGTGTCCAATTTAGTGATAGAGTACTGAGAGGACCTTTTTTGAGCTTCCCTCTCTCTTATAACTCGATGTCTAAAAAAAATAAACACATGCTAAAATACTTACAGTAGAAAAGAGATCAGACCTAAGGCAACACTGTCAGATCAATGATTCTGAATAAAATCATCATAAAAGTAGATAAAGCCACACAAGACCAATGGCTTCCTGGCTGCTACACAGGAGTCTTGACATTTGTGATAATTTGTTCTCACAGTTGTAGCTTTGACAAAAAATCTTCTGTGCATCTATATGAAGGGGAGATCAAAAGTCTCCTGTAGGCAAAGATATCTTTACAACAAATTTCTTGCCTTTTGATCAAACTTTAAATATCAGTACATTAGCACTATAGTTAATGTTTTTTAAGGACACCTATACACATGTGGTTAAGTTAAAGAGATCCTATAGTGACTCCCCTACATGCACAGTCCACATCTAAACTGATTTTGATAATTTGATATTTTGTTTGATGAGCCAACATGGAGTACTATTCTGCAACCACTCATTTATAGTTGTGATCCCTTTTCTGGCTTGATTTGGCAACAATGTTTTAGAAATGCTGAAGCCTTTTCAATGACATAATCCCAAAGCAAAGGTCATGCAAAAACTCTTACGCCTGAGCATAATCACAGCAGAATGTAGGTTGGAGAATGAATCATGCTTATGAAGAGCAACTGAAGGAAGTGGGGATATTTAGTTTGAAAAAGAGGAGGCTGAGGGAGACCTCACTGCTGTCTACAGCTACCTGAAAAAAATGTTGTGGAGAGGTTTGGGCTGGTCTCTTCTCACAGGTGATTACTGGATGGGTGGGCAGAGGCCAATGGGATGAAATTTAACAAGGCCAAGTGCAGGGTTCTGCACTTTGGCCACAACAACCCCAAGCAGCTCTACAGGCTGGGGACAGAGTGGCTGGAGAGCAGCCAGGAAGAAAGAGACCTGGGGGTGCTGGTAGATAGTAGGCGGAAGATAAGCCAGCAGTGTGCCCAGGTAACCAAGAGAGCCAATGGCATCCTGGTCTGTATCAGGAACAGTTTGGCCAGTAGGGCGAGGGAGGTTATTACTTCCCTGTAGTCAACGCTGGTCAGGCCACACCTTGAGTACTGTGTCCAGTTCTGGGTCCCTCAATTCAAGAGAGATGTTGAGATACTGGAATGTGTCCAGAGAAGGGCAACAAAGCTGGTGAGAGGCCTGGAACACAAACCCTATGAGAAGAGGCTGAGGGAGCTGGGGTTGTTCAGCCTGGAGAAGAGGAGGCTCAGGGCAGACCTCATTGCTGTCTACAACTACCTGAAGGGAGGTTGTAGCCAGGTGGGGGTTGTTCTCTTCTCCCAGACAACCAGCAACAGAACAAGGGGACACAGCCTCAAGTTGTGCCGAGGGAAGCATAGCCTGGATGTTAGGAGGAAGTTCTTCACAGAGAGAGTGATTTGCCATTGGAATGGGCTACCCAGGGAGGTGGCGGAGTCACCATCGCTGGAGGTGTTCAAGAAAAGACTGGATGAGGCACTTACTGCCATGGTCTAGTTGACTGGATAGGGCTGGGAGATAAGTAGGACTGGATGATCTTGGAGGTCTCTTCCAACCTGGTTCATTCTATGATACTATGATAGAATAGGAGGGAGTGGCCTCAAGCTGCAACTGAGTAGTTTTAGACTAGAAATTAGGAACATCTATTTTTGCAGAATGAGAGGTCAGACATTGCAATGTGCTGCCCAGGGAGGTAGTGAAGTCATCAACCCTGAATGTGTTTAAAAGTCATTTGGATGTGGTGCCTGGGGATATGATTAGGGCGAACCTTGTAGAATAGGGTTATCAATTGCACTTGGTGATCCTAAGAGTCTTTTCCAACCTGAATTTTTCTGTGATTCTGTGACTATCTTTGAAGGAAGCAAATTAAATACTTGGGACAGATCAGAAACACTCACACAGAGCAGATCATTACCGGGCAATGAAAGATACATCTTTGTGGCCAGGATCACTAACAAGGTATGTAAAAGATAGTCACATTCTAGGCACTCAGTTTGCATGATGAGTGTCCCAAGATACAGCAGGTCAAGTTTCTGACAGCAAGTCAGGGCAGGTGCTGCAGAGATGGCAGTGAGCATTTCTCATCATGTTAAAGAGACATCGCAGCACTTGAATACATTACACCTGACTATAAAATCTCTGTATCTGATTCGTGCAATCAGGGACTGAAAGAATATATCTGTGCTATAAGATGCTGAACATATTAAGACATCCAGGCAGCTACCTCTGGTACTAAACAGAATGAGAACACAATAAAAGTGATTCAAAAGAGAAGCAGGAACAGTAAGGTGAGAGAAAACAAGTCAATATCATACATATGTAAACACTTGTCAGACCTTCTATGACATTCTTTGAGTGTATTAGTTCAGAACTGGTTCAACTGCATGCTCTGTTCATTAAAGCCACACAAAGCTTATGAGTATCTTAAGCCCAGAAGAAACATCCCATGATTATTCTAAGCTGTGATATAGAACCCATTGCAGATGGCTCATGTAGTGCATATCAACAGCAATAAAAGCCAGTGCAACTTCCAACATGTTATTTTAATTGGTAATGTACCAGAGATGGATATTAAAGATATATACCTAATTTTTCTTGAAGTCATTGGACTTCTCTAAAGCAATATGAAAGGATACTGTTCCTAGCTGTGCATGAATTATTTTAATCTCTGTATGACTTTATCTTGATAGATAGATAGAGCTTTCTTCTTCATTTTATATTCCTTATGTATTTCTGAGCTTCAGCCAGAATCAAAACCAAAAATGAGACATGGCAACTCTGAAAGTATGTCTGCCTAGGAGCACAAACATGGGAAATCTCATGAAAAATCATATTGTGAAACTGCTGGATGGGTTTTGGGAACACAAAAGATATGGGTAGGTGGACAAAGCTTTACATTGGTGATTATTTGTACAAATTGGACTGAAACTACTAACTCTTTCTAATTTGTCTAAATAGTGTTCCAGTGGGGATGGACCTGTAGAGCAAAATAGCTGGTAACAAGGACCTGATATCTTCACTGAACTTTTGGGGGTGATTTATTTCAGATGGGTTTACAAACAGTTTACATCTACTGAAACTGCTCTACAAAGTGAGCTAATGTAAGTTTAAGGGTAATTTGCTCTAGAAGCACACCTCTGAGCCAAGAATAGATGGTAATGCACATGTGCCTGAAGTACTCACCAGTCTGAATAATGTTCCATATGTTGTGAGTGTTTCACAGATACTCATTACAGAGAACTCTGTACAGTTCTGGAGCCCCCAACACAAGAAGGACATCAAACTGTTGGAGCAAGTCCAGAGGAGCTATTTCAATTCTACATTTCTTGGATTTTGCATCATGCTCAGCTGATTCACTGTTAGGTTCCCAAATCTCAGCTTTGTGCAAAGTGCTTTGGAAAAACAACATCCATCTGGTAAATGCAGACATCGCCACAAAAAGGATTAACCAGCAGGACAATTGTCTCATTTTTATTCCTTATTTTGGGAAGAACCCAGAACTTCACTAGTGATAAGAAAAAAGCTTTCCCCTTTTGTGGAAGGTAAGTGCCCACTTGACAGGTAGCGCTAAGATTCTCTAGAGCTTGCTTGTAGACAGTATTTACAAACAACATGGGACAACAGACCAAATAGCTAGATGTTAACCAGACTTAGGCCCTCAACTGATCAGAAGCAAAATGACGACAAAGCACTATTACACTGTACAAGAAATAAGCAAACAAAGAACCTCATGGTTCTCTCATTATCCTTTCAAATATAGACTGGAACTGCATTTAACAGGAGATGAAAAATAAGTCGCTATGTGTCTTTGGTAGCTGTGAATCTTCTGACTCCCTGTATGCTGCGTAGCCTTTCCCCACAGAAAGAGCCTGATGAAAAAGAAGTTCTTGCCTGTTAATCTGAAAGAGCTACCAATCAGCATCAGAGCCACTAATTAGCATCACAAATCTCTCTTTGGTGGTCAGCAGCAATAAGCCCAGGAGCAATAGCTACAAATTGGAACGTAGAAGGTTTCATATCAATGTCAGGAGAAACTTTACAGCGAGAGTGGCAGAACACTGAAACAGGCTGCCCAGAGAGATTGCTGAGTCTCCTTCTCTGGAGACTTTCAAAACCTGCCTGGATATGTTCCTGTGTGAACTGCTCTAGTGGTTCCCGTGGTGGGAGGCTGGACTGGATGATCTCTGGAGGTCCCTTCCAACCTCTAAGGTTCTGTGATTCTGTGAGGTGTCATACATGTAACAAATGTGCATTTCATAGAGTAGAAATGTGAAGGATACATGCAGCCAGTGTAGCAGTATAACACACTGTGTTCAGAATAACTGGCAGCATCCAGTTGAGCACCCAAAGATGGCTAAATTTGAATTTAGCAGCCATTTGTTGCCAGCAACACCCTTGGAGACAGACAGAAGGTTGGATTTTTCCAAACTTGTATACCTGTGTGATAAAAACAAGCTGGAAGGAATGTTACTATGCCAGAGTTCACTACTGAAATATGGTGCATTTAATTAAGGCCATTTGCATCAAAGCTCAGCATCCTCAAGACTCAGGTTAGAATCACACACATCTCTCACAACCTGTCACATTCAATGGAAGAAGAAATACAGGTTTGAAATCTTTGCATGGTGGCTATTTTTAGTTAGAGAATAAAAGCAAAAAAGAAAGAGACAGAAAGTGGAAGTGTGAAAAGACTGTCAAGAACATGTCAAGGCTGCAATGCCAGTGACAAAAAAAATAAGCAAAAAGCTTTTAAAATTAATATCCTTCATCTTCAAGTCCCAGGAGCTTGTAATAGTAATTCCTAAATATGTAATTTGTATGTTAGCTAAAAATTAACAATGCTTATTTATAAAAACTCAAGGAAAAGCTCACTGGCAGATTCCCGTGGATGGCAACAATGGCCAAAATAGATTCGTGATGATGGGAATTATTATAAAGACTTAAAAATTCTGGGCCTGTTGCTACTGGTTTCATATCTTATAGACCAAATAATGGTCTGGTGCAAATAATCATAGGACATAAGATGTTGGAAAGGACCTCCAGAGATCATCGAGTCCAATCCTGCTGCCAAAGCAGGATCCTCTAGGGTAGTTCACACAGGAATGCATCCAGGCAGGTTTTGAAAACCTCCAGAGAAGGAGGATCCACAACCTCTCTGGGCAGCCTGTTCCAGTGCTCTGTCACCCTCACTGTGAAAGACTTTCTCCTCATGTTGAGATGAAACGTTTTATATTCCACTTTGTACCCATGCTTCCTTGTCTTATTACTGTGGACCACCAAAACCAGATTGGCCCCATCCACTTGACACCCACCCTTCAGATATTTAGAGACAATGATGGGATCTCCTCTCAGTCTTCTCTTCCTCCAGACTAAACAGCCCCAGGTATCTCAGTCTCTCTTAAGAAGGTAGATGCTCAGGTCCCCCAGTCATCCTCATGGCTCTCCATTGGACTCTCTCCAGCAGGTCCTTGTCTCTCTTGAATAATCTTTTATTGCTGGTGTTTTATCAGACTGGAGATAGATTTTGGCTAACAATATCACATTGCTTTAATGTATGACTGCTTTGCTCTCAAAATTTCCTTGACTTGAGGGCAATTTTAGTTCAACAACAGTTTCTCAGGCTGTTAAGGCAATCCAGACGGCTGCTTTAGAGCTGTTTGAGATGCCATATCAGTACTACTTAGAAATGGTTCCAGTGGTTGCAAGAGAAATTTTCCTCCTCTGAAGGTAATATTCTGCTTTATGTTTAGAGAACATGCCAAACTGCAGGTATCCAGCTGAGATGACAAAATAAGCTTTTAAAAAGGTTAAATCCTGAAATTCCCATTGTTATCCATTGAAGTCTAATATTGCATTAATTTTAACAGAAAACCAAACCAAAATAACAAGAAAATGCAGAGGATAAAACACCTCATTCTTTAAGACTGAATACTTTGAGTTGAAACCTTTTTGAGTAGAAGCGTATTTTCATAGCAAACACTTCTTTTAATAGTACTTTTATATTGAAAGCAACAGAAAAAAACCCATCCCTGGTAAACTCACAAAACTCTGGATAGTCAAAACATTTAAAACTTAAAGTGCAAACTGGAACATAGAAGATTTCACCTCAATATAAGAAGAAGCTTTTTAACAGTGAGGATGACAGAGCACTGAAACAGGCTGCCCAGAGAGGTTGTGGAGTCTCCTCTGGAGACTTTCAAAACCCACCTGGATGCATTCTTGCTTGGAATCCCATAGGGGATCCTGCTTTTGGCAAGAGGACTGGACTCAATCCTGAAGGTCTCTTCCAACCTCTAATGTTCTGTGATTCTGTAATAAGGAAAGATTTAATTTTAACCCTGGATGTTCTTCCTTTTCTCTTTGAATATAGATTTTTTTTTTTTTTTTTGTGATATTGCTTTTTTTTCTGTTGGTAATACAGGTGGCAATAAAAGTCTTCTTCCAAAACAGTATTGGCCAAGATGAGCTGCTGAAGCTGCTGCTGTTATAAGTATGAATATGTTTTCTTGGAAACAAAATAAGAGAAATACCCAGATGGAGAGGGAAAATGTACAGCACATAATTGTGCTGCTTCTGTTTCATGCATACCATAGCATGGAGTGTCTCTGTATGTGAGAAAGGTAGTCAGTATACACCCCCAGCAACTACTTACGGCTGGGCAAACATACATTACTGACAGGCTGCTTAAGGAGGCTGTCTTCTTGATCAGAGGCTGAAAGCAGCACAACCAGAGACATTTTTCCCCTAGAAACTAGATTTTTTTTGTCTAGTAAAAGGCAAGGAAAGAAGCAAGGAAACAAACAAGGCAGAAGAAGTGCACACTCAGATTTGTGTAGCAGGTGGAAGAGAAGCAATCCTGCAGATGAGAAATATTAAAGTTGGTTTTTTTTGGTGGCACACATCAGTCAGTGTTTCTCCAAAAGTCAGAAAGAAAAGCTGAGTGATACTCTGATGAATGCTGTGGTCTCACAAGATTGCAAGGTGGAAAAGATGGAGAAGGTTATTGATTTTTACTCCTTGGACTGTTGGTTTCAGTATGAAATAAAAAAAAAAAAGGCAGAAGAGTTGTTTTTTCCATCCTCAGCTCACATTGCATTCTGGTGATTCTGCTTAGTACAGGAATTTGTCAGTAGAACGTAACCTGAGTGGGAAGATGACACCAGCAGAATTAATGCTTATGTCCATCTTGCCCCTTTGAATGTAAAACTAATTTTACAAATAACTTCCCAGCACATTTTTTTTAAACTTGGTCAACATAAAATGTTAAGCCTGTGCTCCACGTGCAACTTTGAAAACAGATACACTTCCTTTTGAAAGTTTTACAGGCACCTTTTACTTTTTAATTTTCATTTTCTTTATATTCTTGTTATGCTACAAAATACAGCCTAAGTGATGCAATGTATTTAATCTGCACAACTACAGTTATTGATTTAGCATCTAGAAAGAATTTGTCAGATTTAGATCCTCTTCTCCATTAAACTATTCTTCCACAACCACAGTCTCTAGAGACAGGCCTACACAAAGAAATATATTCTTTATTAATTCCATATAGAAAAATCAATGTAGTGTCCCAGAACTTAATTTTTAAAGTTCATCTTACTCAAATCTACACAAAATTCCATTTCTTTCTAAACCACAGTAGTATTTTATGTTGCAGTTTGCAGTGGCATGAGTAGAATGGAAGCAGAATGGTACCTGAACCAGGCAAAGATTAAATGCTCTCATCACCCACAATAATTTTGTTCTTGCAATCCTCTGCCATCCTGTCTGACTTACTAGGAGATACTTGTGGATTAGTAGTCTACAGGTAGAGTACCACATCCTATGCATTGGAAGCACAAAGATCAGAAATGCACATTTCATCCATCATACCAGTAACTGGACCTGTCAGGGGAGACCAACATAAATGAGAAGAGCTGGAGAACATGTGTTATGAGGAATGGCTGAGAGAAGTGGGGTTGTTTAGTCTGGAGGAAAGCAGGCTGAGGAGAAAACTTACTGCTCTCTACAACTACCCGAAAGAAGGCTGCAGTGGCGTGGGTATTGATGTCTTCTACTGTAACAGTATGGGCAGAATTTATTCCAGAATTAATATTATTAATTTTGATATTCAAGAATATCACCACAGACTATGATTTTTAATAATAGGTTCTTTGCACTGTCATGAAAGGTGTTACACAGAGGGAAAACCAAGGAATATAAAACACTTAAGAAATAACTAGCAATAGTATAACAAACATTAATTCAACTATTAGAAACTGGAGAGAGACTCTTGTGGTCAATATACCACTTGTCCACTAAAGGAACTTGAGAGGCTTTTGAATATTTACTCACAAAATATTATCTTTGGATTCCCAGGACTGAATTGTAGTTTCCAGACAGTACTCAAACACTTGAAGGGAGTTCTGTCAGTGTCTTAATATCTGTTGAGGCATCTAGATCTTCCCAGGCTCTAACAGGATGCTGTAAGAGAGGCAGATGATGTCTGACCTGATCTTGGTTCCTCTTGGACTCCAGACTTGGCACAGAGGTTTGCAGAGATACAGGCAGGATGGCTCACAGATGTGCAGAGAGCACATCGGTGGCACTTCTCGCCATGTTGTGAGGACCTAATGCCTTCTCCTGGTAAACCTGAGGCACAGCAACTTTCCAGATAGTTCAAGCCCAAAACGTCAGGGTTTGCTATTATGTAGCAGGCAGAGCAAAGCACACTGCTTGCAGCTTAGCTCCAATTATATTATTTGCCAGAGTATAATGGCTTCTTTGTCCACAGAGATTCGCCAATCAGGATAGCACTTTGCCAAAACTGATCATATTAGGTGAAACCAAGGCTTTCTTGCCCTTATTTGGGCAAGACACTAGCAAGTGCATAAACACCTGTAGGGACCTGTTTTTTACTTTGGGAGGAGACATAATGGCATTAAGCCTTTGTTTTCCTCCCTCCCTTGCTTCCCCCACCAGCAGAAAGGTGAGGCAAAGCCAGGACAAGTTTTAGGCCTATTGGCCTTCCACGCCATCTCCCTAGTAACAAGTGATATGACAAGAGGATATGGCCTCAAGCTGCATCCAGTTTAGATAGATACTAAAACAAACTTTTTCACTGAAAGTGTTATTAAACATTGGACCAGGCTTCCCAGGAGGGAGCTGAATCACCAACCCTGGAGATGTTTAAAAGACAGAGAGAAGTGATACTAATTAGCATGGTTTAGCATCAGACTTGGTAGTTAAAGAATGATTAACTCAGTGTTCTTAAAGGTATTTTCCAAACAGAATGATTCTGTAAGTGACCTCTGATAAAACAGAAGTGTCTCCATTACTGACAAACACCATTAACTATTGTGGCATTTATGACTGCTTTGCTCCACCCAAATGCATGATAGACTCTTGATTACATTTCCAATTATGACTAATTTATGGAAACCATGTTTGAAAATAATGCAGCTAAGGCATTTTTTGGTCATGTTGACGTTACATTAAATATAAAGGACACTTTATGGAGATACTCCAACTCTAACCAAGAAATATGATTTTTCCTTATCTTAATCAAACACTTCTGTACAATCAGATATCTAGCTTTCTAGTGATTTTCATTTCAGCTTTCTGAAGAAGCAAGGCAATACGACGGCCAGATTTTTGCTTCCATGGCTTCTGGTAGGCTCAAAAGTGTGAACAGGGGGGAATTGCAGCTGCCCACAGTTAAAGTCATCATCTAACAGCAGCCTGAGGAGCCTAATAACGGCAGTACTTAAATACTTTGCTAAGTATTGAGTCTCTTGCTTTCTCCACTTCCTTCCCAAAAGCCCTTAAGTAGGGTGTCAAAACATACAGTACTCAAGTGGGAGACAAACATTTGCTTGCCTGACATTAAAGCAAGTTTCAGATGATGCTAAACTATCCTGAAATGCCCTAGAATGCATCTCCATTCACCTAGGGAAAAATCTTACATGAAAATGAAATAGCAACCTAAATCCACAGAGACCTGCTAAATCACTTCCATACTGCAGTTGATTTTACTGTCTTTAGAGAAGCTCCACAAAGGCATTCAGGCAAGCATAAGGAAAGTAAGATGAGACAAACATTAGGTTATTCATGCAGAAGGCCAAGGTCATGTTAAAACCTTTTCTTATTTTTCTGGGGTTTATGTTCTGTCAAAAATCAATATTCCTCTCAGCCATGATACATTGTACACTGGGTTGTATAGCAGCAGCTTTGCACTGCGTGTACCTGACATTCTTTGAAGCTGTTGGAGGCTTAGCTAGAATTCAAAATAAACACCGATTCTGCTAAAAAGACTGAATAGAAACTTTCTTCAGCTGAAAGCAATGGACTTATTCCTTTTATTTTCTTTAAGGGGTAGGGTCAGCTCTTTAGAAGGACAACAAATTGGAACAATTGAAGCATCATGTTCTGAGCAGGCAACAGCAAGTGAGCTGATTGCTGCAGTGGAGCATGAGGGATCAACCTGACCTGGTAAAGACCATGTGATACATTGTTGGAAAAGAATTATTCTTACCAAGACCATAAGAAATCTTTCCATATACATAAATGCAAAACAGTGAGGCAGAAAATAATTATTTTGCACATGCAAATTTCCAATAGTTTGTACTTCCCTTGAACATACAGAACCCATGATCAAGCTGACATTTCTATTGCGCTTGACAGTTCCAATATAATAGCCAAGTCCTGCTGAAAGCAGGAGAAAAAGGACGTGTTTTTCACAGTACGTGTCAAATGAGTCTAGAAAATATCGCCTTGCCTTCCTAGCCACTTATTCTGGTTCCCTTGGTCACCATGCAATGCGTGACCAGAACAAAAACTTAGAGGGGAAAAGTTTTCTCACCCAAAGCAAGCTTTCCAGCTTTTGAAACTTTGTTTCCTTCTCTGTAAAGACCAAAGAGCAAAGACATGACAATTTTCACAAACTCTAAATCTCCCAAAACCTAGATGAGATTTTGCCTAATTTGATATTTTGTTTTCCCTTATCTCATATTTTATTTTCACTTCCATAAGAAATGAAGCTATTTCTGCAGATTAAAATAATTTTTAAAACAAAAATCAAAGTAAAAAATCCTTCCAGAGTGTAAAGAAAATCTTTGGTAGTTTTAGTGTGTTAAAATCAAGCTTTGCACCATTTCCACATCAGTTTACTGAAAGAACTGAAACTGAAGACAAGGTACCTCGAGATCAGCTACAATTTTTGTCACAGAACAGGACTTTTCACCTGAAACCTGCAGTGAAGTGACAATACCTTGACTGGTAGGTCAGTCAGAGAATGATGGTGAGTGCTGATGTGATGTTATTGTGAGAAAGGCGAACACAACATACCAAACCGTTCTTAAGCCCAACATGTATCACAATGTGCAGAGATGTTCTCTAGTCTCCTGTATGTTTTAAGAGGAAGTTCTTCACAGAGAGAGTGATTTGCCATTATAATACGCTGCCCAGAGAGGTGGTGGAGTCACTGTCCCTGGAGGTGTTCAAGAAAAGACTGGGTGAGTCACTTAGTGCTATGGTCTAGTTGAGTGGATAGGGCTGGGTGATAGGTTGGACTGGATGATCTTGGAGGTCTCTTCCAACCTGGTTGATTCTATTCTATTCTGTGTTGGAAAAGCACACAGTGATGTAAGCAGATCCAATTCCAGAGTTTCATAGTAAAATTTATCAAATAAATTTTCAAATTATATATGTTTTGACCTCATCTCTTTCCTGGAGCATGTTAAATTTCAACAAAGCCAGTGTTTTCCAATATATATAGAAGTTCTCAAATCCCTTCTCAACTGTCATACAAACTTCACAGATACTAGTGTTCTTGGAAGCCACATTCATTTGCTTTAGCTAGGCATTGTGCCATATCTTCATCAGCTTAGTCTCAGTTGATTCATCTTTCTTTTTACACAGAAAAAGGGAACCTCAAAGAGCAAGAAAGAGATGTAAAAGGAGACAATACCTGATTAATTAAAAAGGGGCATCAACAGATCGGAAGGTAAAAGAATTTTATTGCAGTTACAGCCGTAGCAAAATACAAATGACAAACATGTGTGTTACCATGAAATTTCAGCTCTGATTATGTTTTCTAACTGTTGTGGAGGGCCCATAGGCCCGAAAAATAGGCTCATTCTATGCCTCACTTTGCTTTGCCTGCCCAAGCATGTTCCTCCCCAAACCAGGGGTAAACAAGCCCAAAACGGGTAAACACATTAAAGGGCATAAAAGGTACAAAAGGCCAAGGTGCCATGGTGTCTGCATGGCCCCGGCCCTGCTGAGGCCTGTGTCGTAAACAGGTTGCATAAGCCCACACTGAGCATGTGGCCCAGCCTATGCTCTCTCCATTTATGGAGGTATAAGGCGTAGTGAATTCGCCTATTTTGGTGATGTTTGGCTGTCTGCCAAACCGATTGGTCAATAATGGCCAATTAGGCCAATTGATCTCGGCCCATAGTTTATAAATGAGAGCGCACACGTGTGCCAGTGCTTCTCTCCAGCGAGCGCATCTACAGAGCTTCTCTTCTCTCAAGCTCGCCAGAGCTTGCTTCTCTCCAGCAAGTGCATTTATGGAGCTTGCTTCTCTCCAGCTCTCCAGAGCGTGCTTCTTCTCTCCTCTCTCACACTCACACTGAGGCCCTGTGCTCACGATCGCTTATACTTATACTTGGGCACAACCTTGGTATTATTTTGTGTCACCAGCCTATTTGCTCATGCTGCTATGGAGATGGAATCTCCCAGCCAGCCAGCCGTGGTGAGCTAATCAGGACATTCGATCCTGCATTGTCTATATATTTGAGGAGCACAGACTCCAGCTAGCTGTGTATGCTCCTTGCTTCAGCCTAGTAAGAGCCAAAGCTGTCAAGCCACCAGGAGCAGACCCTTGTCTGCAGAGACGCGATCGACCTGACAGCCAGAGTGAGAACCGTGCTGCACAGCACCCATCCTCCAGCAACAGAGGTCCTGCCACCGGTCCCACAGCAGTTCCCAGGCTAAGCTTCCAGGAGAAACCAGGAGACAAGGCAAAGGTATCCTCACCAGGAGAAGGAGGTAGAGACTGTATTGATTTCCCCCAGATAGCTGGGAAGACCACATCCTTTCCCCCAGAAGCCAAGAGGATAATTAATATCCCCTAGAGACGGGAAGATTCAGTAATATCCCCTAGAAATGGGAAGATTCCTATTTCCCCTCAAACCGGGAAGATTTTCAGCCTCACAGGTCCACGGGCATAGTCCCCAGAGGTTTGGACCCTAGATAAATAGGCAGTTGATATAACCCTGGAGGGTGATTGATAATTATTGATAACTAACCAGAATTGTTAGTAAATACTTTAAAGCCTCTGTAATATTTGTAATCTCTTGCCAAATGGCAGAAAGTGTTTCAGCTCACCCTGCTGGGCAAATGGTACATTGACCCCAAGCAGAACTGAGCCGCGGGGAAAACATAAATTGTCTTGCACCTATTGCTTTCTCCCCTTCGTCACGAACGGGCAATAAGGGCAGAATTCCCCTCTGCGACATTAACACAATGATTTAACCTTCTAGTCAGAGCTCTTGGCAGTTGTATACTACCCTGATCTGTATAGTAACACTGACTGAGGACAGAAGAGGTAAGTGTCCTTGAATGATTTGGTACAAAATTACACCTACTGCAAGAACAGCTGACAGCACTGAGCGTGAATTTGCTGTAGAAAGCTGCTCCCCATTATCCATTATTCAGAACTTTGCCACAGTTTGGAGATAAAGTTTTTTTACACATCATGTTTTCTGAGTGCCCACTCAAGATTGAGAGACCATGGATAATTTCAATAGAAATTATTCTTTTGTCATTGCAGCAATCACGACAAAGGGAAAATACTTTAAAGTGGTTTGTTTGTGAAGAGTCCTACTCTCATTTGTCTGAGCACTGCATTTTCCCTCACCATCTGGAGATACTATTTGCATTTCAGAATAGAAGAGCTCTCATAAATATCTTTTGCCATTCCTCTGGAAAAAAACCAGCACAAAACAACAAAGTTCAAATTTGATCAAGATATAAAGCTGAAAAAATTTAATTTACACACCATATATTTTCTAGAAATTTCATATTCCATTACTCTAAGCTACAAAAATTTCATCCAGAGCACAGTGCTCTGATCCAGGTTTAGAGTCCTGCTCACCACATCAGAGCATGCTGAAATCCATTGTACCAACAATCCAGTTCTGTGGAGTTTGCTTTTAAAAGCAGGTCATAAGAGACAGTGCATACTCATCCTAACAACACAGATTCTGTATGAACTACAAACTGGCAAGAATTAATTTATGAAAGAAAGTTGCTTACCAAATGTAAATATTTTTGATAACACTGAGTTTTTCTGCAGTTTGGGATATTAATTTTAAAATACTGTTAAGCAAAGAACAGCTAAGGGTGGGCTGGAGCAACCCTTTATATGCTGGGCATACATTACAGAGTGAGTTCTTGAGGTATGGTAACAGGTCCTGTGACCAAAGTCATTGGACCGGTACCTCTGCGTGGCAAAATTAAGGTACTTTATTGGGAAACATTGAGATGAACACCAAAAATCAGGAGAACCAAAAGTCTTAACAGATCATAGCTGACATGTTGAAGATCCTGCCTTTACTTGCTCTCTCCTTTAGGACTGGTGAAACTGCACAGTTGCAGTTTTGCATACATCTGTTAACTTGGGTTAACTGATGTGTTCAAGAATGGCTATGAAACTTGCTGATGTTGTATTTGTACAGTGTCTTTTGCTTTGGGAAGAGATCACTCTGATCAGAATGAATTCAAGTGAATTACTTTGACATCTATGAGTGTTAACCAGCTGTGTTCACACATTGTTATAGGCAAAGAGCAAAGATGGTAAAGAAAAAAGATCGGAGGACAATCCAGACCCTTAAAAGATGTCCAGGATTGCCACATCACTGTTCATTGTATGAAACAAATTAGATGTGAAACAGCTGTGGGAGGGACAGGTTTGCTAGCTAACTTCCACAGAAAACTTCCAAAAAGTGTAAAAGTAGTCATTCTGCATGAAGATTAGGAATTTCTACAGAAAGCCCTCGTGCCCACGTAAAGGGCTTCTTAAACTGCTGGGCAGTTTTGCCCGCAAGAACAGGAAAAGTGGAAAAAGATAAAGCTACCTGTCCCAGTTTGGGCCACCAGCTTATCTGGTACTGGAGGACAGAAATGTCTCTTACCCCTTTCCGGCAGTAAGAACAAGGATATTGCACACTGATTGGAAGTGTAGAGAGAAAACCTGTTTACAAGAGCATCTATACACAAAGCAATCAGGTAGAAGAAGTATGAAATCCACTAGGCCCAAACCAGCCTTCTGGAATCCTCCACCCCTTCCACCTTCAGTTGGCCTGAAGGTAGGCCAAAACTGCCCTCCTGCCCCATCTGGGCCTACAAAGCCTCTTGGAGGTCTCTTCCAACCTGATTGATTCTATTCTGTTCTAATTCCCCACCAGCCAACTCCCCCACAAACTGTGAGGTAAGAACACGCACTGTTCTCAGAGAGAAGTGAGAGCAAGAAAGGCAGGGAAGGGGGAAGAACAAGTCAGACACATCTTTTAAGCTGTGATACCAGAAAATGGAACAAAATAACATTATTACAACGTCCTGGGATGGGCCTCTGCCACTCTGGTTTTGTTTAAGGGGCCTAGGATCCCTCAAACTGCCACATCACCCAAAAGCACTAGGTACACTGAGCTGTTGGAATTTTACTCCTGTATGGAGCACAGTGTGTGCAGGAAAGGTGCATTTGTATGCCCATGGGGCATTTGTGCGCCCAGACTGAATGGCTGTGATAGCAAATCGGTAGTGCTGTGTGCATGAGGGAAAAATGATTGTCTCTTCTCTCTAGTGCATTCTGCTCACCACTCCCTCCTTCCCAAAATTAACATTTGAACTCAAAGTTCAAAAGGTGTCAGAACTAACAGATTACTCACCAAATCAAAGGCCAAAGAAACACCTAGCCAGCTGCCCAGTCTGCATTAATAAGAAAAATAGTAACTAATGACTCAAGAGTTGGATTTTTAATGAAAGCTCTTTATGTTCTGTTGACTTCTTTTCTGTGCTTAGACAGTAACAGGCTACTCTGAACCATCACGATGTGAAAAAAACCCATGCTGAAATACGCAGTATTGTTTTAATGTGGCATCTACAATGACTAAGCAAGCAGTATATTCCCTGAAGATACAATACCACAGTTCAGCTCTTTCACCTTAAAAACTCACTGCTGAAACCTCCTGTGTGCCCATTTCAACTCTGGATGTTAATGGACCCTAAAGTTATTTTGATAGTAAGCTGGAAGGAAAAGCCTATCAGACATGCTTTCTCTGGAGGAGAGAGGGAGGGAAGCTTCTCTCCTGAGGAGTGAGAGCTGTAGGCAAGAAGACAGGAACGGCGATTAGCTGTTTGGCAGCCGATCATATGAGAAGTTTTAGCTACAGAAGGAAGGTGACTTGCAGACATATAATTTTCTCCTTTTGCAAGAGCACTTTCACTAGAAGAGGGAACATTTAAGTCTCACCCTACTTTGCTGGAAGCTTAATTGTAAAGTCAACATTTTTCTCAGTGGTCTTCTCTGAGTTACAGATATGTCCAGGTTTCTTGTACTGTTTGGTTCAATAATTGTCACCTTCATGTAACCAGTTGTACCACAGACTGTGGGCTAGATGCTCATCTGGAGTGTGTATGACGCCAGGGTTGTCAACGTAAGTAGACTGATCAGGCTTGTGTCTATCTCTAAACAGCTTCATTCTTTACAGTCCAAATATTCTACCGTTTCTGTGCTCAGGGTTTCAGGAGAACAAATCTTGCCTTAAGTATTTATCTTGAAGAAATTGCTAGGTTGCTATATGTTGGTGTTTGTGATTTACATTCTCAGTTATTGAAACTCTGGAGATAATCCTCTTAAAACGTAGAGATAATGGTTATGTCATTTAAAAGACACTTCGGAAGATAAGGCATATAGCAAGTTAACCAAAAGAGGACTTGACACCAGGCAGAGGGATCAGTGATGGGGTGAACTATACACCCAGAGTTCATACCAGCTGGCATACGGCTAAAACAATATTGCTGTTTAACATGACACACTGCTCACAGTCAGTCTCACCCAGGCAGCATCCAGCTCTGAAACTGGTGCACTTCACTGCAGACAGCAATAAAAGGTAGATACAGCCAAGCAATTATCATGGCTCGTGTTCCAGAGGCAGCCTAAGCAGGGTTGCAGACACCTCACTGTGAGCAACTCATAAGGATGAATAATGCTGCCTTCCTAACTGACTTACCACCTGCCCTTGGAAGTGGGGCCACAACCACAGCAAGTGGGACCATGACTCCTTCAACAAATGCAAGTGAAATACTCCTTGATCATGCTAAGAAAGCAGAGGAGTCAAAGTGGGAGAATTTCTGGCTCCCTGTGATCAAGCATCTTACATGAACTCCTTGTTAATCACTTTCTATCGCATCCCATCATCCAGGGGCAAGTGCATTGCATTCAAAACTGTGGGAATTTTACAAATAACAAGCCTGAAGTGACTTTTCAATCACTGCCATTCATACCAGACGATTACTTAATTGATAGATCCTATTACCAAACCTAATTAATCCATTTGAACTCAACAAAGAGATGACAAGAGAAAATATTCTGATAGAAGATATCTTTTCAAGAAAAAAACCTTACATTTCATCACAAAGACTTCAGATAATGAGCCAATAAAAATACAGCTTGATATTCATGTAGCCCCAAGGGTAAAAATTACCTTATTGCTAAGAATGCTTTATTGTAGATTTTTTTTTTTAAATTGTACTTTAGTGTTTGGGTTTTTTTTTAAACTAGAAGGTGTCTGTGTATCTGCATTGTAAGCAAAGACAGGTGTATGAGCAGTCAGCTGCCCAGAGAGCCTCAGAAACATTTTTTCCTAACAAGCTGTACTCACAATAATAGAAACTACTTGTTTTGAATTGTTTTCGCTGGTATGAAGCTCTCCACTTTGTAACATCCAAACAGGCAGAAGAATTATATTCTACTTATCTTGGCCATGTGTGCTTGCATACTCAAGTGAAATTCCTGTGTGGATTTATTCTTTGTGGAAAAAGGAAGACTCATTGAAATGGATTTTGGAGAGCACCTCAATTATTTCCTCTCAGCAGCAACCACATCTTACCGGAGGGTAGCAAAAGTAACAGACTTGAAAATTACAGTGAGAGGCGCATAGTTGGGTCTGCAGGGGAGAAAGATGCCCCAATTTTGGCTAGACACGCAATAATAATCTCGTCCAGACTGCACTCAAGTAGAGAGCTCAGACAGCCTAAATTTGGAAAATCTCTCTTTGCAAGACAAAAGATTACTCAAAATTCCAGTGAAAAAGGGCACCACCAGAAGATGAGCCTTGAGAGTCATTTGCAGGGAACAGGCAGTGTAGCCACTCTCAGAGCACCACAGAGACGTTAGAAACATTTCTTTCAGAGATATGCAAGAACACTGCTAAACTGGTAGGTAGCTAGTACCTCTCCCAAACCCAGCTGCACAGAACTTCTGTCAAGTGAATTGGAGAAGAGTAAAAAAATCATTGCAAGAGTTCACAGGAGCAAAAAACTCCAAATCTAGAATTAGTTTACAAAGTGTCAGGATTAAGATCATTCAAGTTGGACTCGATGATCTTGGAGGTCTCGTCCAAACTGGTTGATTCTCTGATTCTAAGTTAACATACTTTTCCTTAACAGAATCCTAAACAGAAATGAACTCAATTTTCAGAGTTATTAATCATTCAATGATGAGCTAAGTTTAAAAAATAAGAGTGTTGTTATATGTATTTGCCCCAAGCAGCTGTAAGTATCTCTGAAATGAGTCTTGAACATAGAGTTTCTGAGGCTATCTGAAAAGTCCAGTGATACCATTTAAGTGGAATTTTTTTTGAAGACAGTCAGAAAAATTAACTTTTTTTTTTCTTTTGCTGTAGTGCTGGGAACCAGCTGGCTACAAAATAATTTCACCCTTTGCTGAAACTAAATTCTACTTTGTGGAGATAAATATTTTTTAAAATCATAAAGATACAAGAAATGTCTCAAAAGATAAATACCAAACACATATATTTTTTAAAAGAACAACATCAACAAGCAACTAACTTTGTGATTTTTAAGTTCAACTCATGACTTTTGGTTACTTACATTTGATAGCATTACTTTAAAAAATTTGATAATCAATTAAATGAACAATCATACTTTCTAGGTGCCATGGAAGGCCTAAATAGGCCTAAAACATGTTCTGGCTTGTCCAGACATGTTTTCTTCTCCCCCTGCTTCTGCTATTGGGGGAAACAAGGGCAGAAAAGGAAGGCAAAGGCCTGATGCCTTTGAGTCTCCTTTTCTCCTTCCAAACTTGTTTACAGGGTACCCACATGTCTTTACATACTTGTTTGTGTTCTGCCCTAAAGAGGTAAAAGTAAGCCCTGACTTTACCAAATATGGTTATATTTGGCAAACTGCCAATCTGACTGGCTGATCTGTGGCCAAGGAGCATTAGTCTTGGGTTACACTGATAAAAACAGATGAGCAGGTAAACACAATGTGCTCTGCCTTAATGTGCTTCTGCCTCATTGCTCTCTGCCATTGTATCCTGCTATGTTCTGCATGCTACATAATAAGAAGTCCTGACACTTCAGGTTCATATGCCTTGCCTGAATTTTACCATGGCATAGGTATTAAGTGCCTCATACAATAGGCTCACTTAGCCAGCGTGACATTGTGCTTGTCTGGACTTCTGCAAACCTCTGTGCCAAGTCTGGAGTCAAAGAGGAACCAGGATTGGGTCAGAGATCATATACCTCTCTCCCAGCACCCTATTAGAGTCTGGGAAGACTTAGAATCCTTAGTGGCTGACAAGACACTGACAGAACTCCCTGCAAGCATTTGGGTACTGTCTGGAAACTGTAGTTAGCCCTGGGAATTCAGAGATAATATTTCATGAATAAATACTTAAAGCCTCTTGTAACTGGATCCAAGTGCCTTCTGCCATAAGCAGAAAAGAGCTTCTCCAGTCCCTCTAGTGGGCAAGCTGTATAATCAACCACAAAAAACTCTTTTCAGTGTTAATAGTTTAATGTTTGTTGTATTATTGCTAGTTATTTCTTAAGTATTCTAGATTCTGTTTTTCCATCTGTGTAATGTTTTCCACAACTGTGCAAAGAACCATGAT
This sequence comes from Tricholaema leucomelas, assembly GCA_013400475.1. Lineage (NCBI taxonomy): Eukaryota > Metazoa > Chordata > Aves > Piciformes > Lybiidae > Tricholaema lacrymosa > Tricholaema leucomelas. The sequence continues at coordinate 340,631 of WAAF01019954.1, read as the reverse complement.
GAAAAATGGGTAAAACTGTGAGATTAAATTTATTAATATCAACATTAATAAACTATATTAATTTTAAAAGTAAATCTCACCTATACCACCATCACACCAGGTCTGTGTTCTGAGGTTTGATTGTTATATTAACACAAATCTAGGAGTTCAAATGAAGAAAACACTGACAGGTAACTAGATTGTGCCCTAGCTGAATTTCATAAACATTCTGCTTGCGCTTTGCACCAGCTAAAACTTATTAACTCCTAAACATTTTGCTCAAGGAAGCACATACACATATTTCTCTTTTAACTGCTGTTGTTGATAGTTTGATTTATGAATTTAATATTCAACATATTTCAACTTTTCTATCTCAGGTCAAACATTTGCATTTAAATGGATTACCACTGTATGTTTCTTATGTACTTTTCATGTAGCTGGTGGATAGGAACACTTCTACTGATCCAGACAGATTTCTAGTAATCAGGGCAGGAGACAGGTTAATATACTTAAAATTAGACAGAATGCTGTTCCCATGTACATTATCACACTGATATGAAATCCTTATGTGCACATCTTTTCCAAGCCCATTTGTCTCCTATTGCACAGAAAGGAGGCTTGAAGGACAGGCTGATGTAGCAGGCAGGTATGGAAAGGTAAGACCTAATCAAGATGGAGAGTGGAGTGTTCTGCTCACCTGCAGCAAACTCTAAGCCAGCAGTACTCCTGCCTTTGAAACTGGGCAAATCACCACCTTGTAGGCACCTTGTGCACTGCCAAAATGACATACAACAGCTTGTATGAATCAGTGGATTCCCAGTTGAGAGTTACATGTCTTAACTGGGTCGTTGCAGGACCTCAACAGCAGAGGATGAGATGAGCCTGGTAGAATCTGGTTCTTAACTGCCCAATATTTATCCAGCCTGATGGAAGCATCACACACTGACCTTAGCACAAATACACACCACAGTCTGTCAGTCCAATGATTTTATTTCAGTTGCAGAAAGATTTATGTCAGATGCTAGCAGGGAAAGAAAACAACCCTACCTTGCTTTTACTTGTGAGTAAATTCTGTAATACATCACCCAGAAAGGCTGAGGACACTCCACACTTTGAGCTCCACTGAAGCAGCACAGAGAAATAACTGTCTGAAGCAAGAGTGAGTGAAGTTCCCAAGGAAGTTGTGCTGAGCCAAGCAAGTTCAAGACTAGGGAGGTCTGCCCAGCAATATTTTCTAATCAGTAACGAAATCTGGTTGAAAACTCTGATCATTTTTGTTTGTTGCTTATTACAAGTACACAAGGGTCACTCACACACCTTTTTGAATGGGAACATGCACCACTGGAGGACATTACATCATCTAGAGGAGCTCAGTGAGCCTACAGTCACTTCCTCTCCCTAAACTGTGAACCCCACCTTGGCTCCCCAGATGGCAAACTGCTGTTCCTTTGACTGTCCTCTGGTCTTGCTTGGGACTCATGGCAGCAAACGACAGCCAGCAATTCAGCAATCCTGCCAAAGATCTGATTGCACTTGACTCACTGGTACAAGCACAAGGAAGAGAAAGGATAGATACATAAACACAACAGCAGCAAAATAACAGTGTTATCTCAGAGATGTATTCACATCTCCAGCTGAGTGAAACTCAGTGGGAAATCTCTTGGCTGACATTCTGAAATCTGCAAGTTTACTTTGAAACAGCAAAGTTGTACAAGACTTTATGCTATCCACATTTTAAAAATCACCACCTGAAAGATTTATAGCAGGGTGCATGGGCAATTACATTGCTCCCTTATTTACTGTGGAAACACATTTTGTGACTGTGAGAAAGAAACTGAATGAAATTCTGAGAAACAATATTTTAAAATTAAAGCCAAACAGTGGATTTAGCCTTACCAGGGAGCTTTAGCCTCAAGGCAGTCATGAAACACTGGAGAGTCAAAAGAAAAGTGCCACCAAGCCATGCTGGGATTGATTTTGTAGGGCTAGCACTGTGTCATAGGATGGGGAAATAAAAGTAGACTTAATTAATCAAAGCAGTGCTGTCATAGATGGAGAGCTCTGCCCACAAATGGTTGCAATGAAGAGTGAGAACACAATAGCAGTAACTCCTGATATCCTTCACTGTGAATATTTTCCAAGCAGCCCAGCCCTGTGACATCAAACTGTCAGGATTTTGGTTAAGAGATTAAGTATCTGTTTTAAATTTTAAGTTTTCCAGTGGCCCTTAGTCACATCGAACTACTGAACTTTCCAGATGTTTGCTAGAAGAAACAGGAATGGATCTGTATATTTAAGATGGGGTCTCTTCATGTGAATCACGTGAAAAAGTACACACTTTGGCACATGCCAACAGCAGATAGCTTCCTACCTTTTATAGATTAAACTGAAAGGAGAAATCTAGTTAATGCCTCCTCCAAATGAAGGCATTTTCTTTTTAGTGATGAAGGTATTTTAAAAGCATAAATCTCACTAATAAGAAATCCAAATACACTGAAATCACTTGAGGTGGCAAGACAGGCAGGAAAACCAAATAGCCTTAGTTATGCAGGAATATACTTCCTGCATCTCCAGATGGATCCCTCAGTATAGAAAGAACATTGACCTAGTCCAGAGGAGGGCCATGAAAAAGATCAGGGGGTTGGAGCACCTCTGCTGAGGGAGCTGGGGTTGTTCAGCCTGGAGAAGAGGAGGCTCTGGGAAGCAACCTTCCACTACCAGAAGGGGACCTACAAGAAGGATGGAGGGAGACTGCTTACAAAGGCCTGTGGTGACAGGATGAGGGGCAATGGCTTCAAACTAGAGAAGACCAGATTTAGATTGGATGTTAGGAACATGAGGGTGGTGGAACACTGGAAGAGGTTGCCCAGGGAGGTGGTTGAGGCCTCATCCCTGGAGATACTCAAAGTGAGGCTTGACAGTTGAGAATGCCCCTGATGACTGCAGAAGGGTGTTGGACTAGATGACCTTTGGAGGTCCCTTCCAACCCAGACCATTCTGTGATTCTCTGATATGATTCTATTTTACAGCAGTGTATTATAATCCTGAATAAAGTTACCCTTGATTTACTTCTGGGAAGAGTATTGTGACTTGCTGAAAGCCAGCATTGACAAGAACTGAGATATGTACATAAAAGCACCAAGTACTGTGAGTTTATTGCTTACCAAATCAGATACTCACTGTCAAAAGTTCAAAAACTAACAATAAACTTGACTGTTGCATCTTTAAAACTTATTTATAGCTTACAAAGGGAGTCCAGTATCTCAGTTTTGCTTTTCCCATAAAGTTTATAGCAGCAGGAGATAATAAAATCTAGACTAAGCTCATAATTCCAAAAGAAGATCTGTATATGTTAGTGGCTGTCAAGTGAGGTTTTTTATATCTCATTAGTGTTGGAATAGTTATTGCTTTTCCTTTTCTTATTAATATATCATGTGATAGCATGCCCCCTTCTCACACTCCAAACAAGTTTGTCACAATAAACCTTGCTGAAGCAGAAATAAAGCTTTTCTTGCCATAAACTTTTCACTTTCAACACTTGCTGCTGGTGAGCCGTGCTACCCAAGCAAGTCTATCAATTCTTTTTCACACACAGCTTGCTCACTGGAATTCAAATGTAGAAAATCTCTCTGGTGTTTCCTTCCCCTTGGACCTCTTTGCTGGTGCAGAGATGTTTCATTCACAGCTGCCTGTGCAGCATTGGCAGATGTCCTCCCTCAGCAGCATAGCATGACAGGGCTCTAGCTGACCTTCCCTAGCATGCTCTCAAAGTTCCTGGGAAGCACTGCAGCTCTATATATCATCCCTGCAGAAAGTTATGGTTCTGAGAGCAGCCAAAGCACTGCTGAGAAGTATTTAACATGGTGGAGGTTATTCAGAACAGTAGGTCAATATCTCCCCAGCAGACAACACTCTCCTTGTGAAAGCTAGCTGCATGTTCTTCCCTCAGATACAACCCTGGATAGTTTTTACTTGTGTTATCAGTGGGATTGTAAAAGATGAGCTCCAGAGGTTCCTTCCAACCCCTACCATTCTATGATTCTGTGATTTTTCTTTCATGATGAGATTTTCCCTTCCTCTCTAATCTGCAGGAAAGATGTTCCAGTGTTCTCCCCAGGGTGGGAAGACGCGAGGAAATGTAACATAGATTAATTTGTCCAACAGACAAAGCAAAATGGAGCAGAATCCTACTTCCTACCAATGAAAAACACATAGCTATGCCCAGTCCCTGTTACCAGACCTCTTGATATGCTTTTCAATTAATACTCACTATTTTAAATCCATATTGAGAATTTCTGAGGCAATCAGAGACTGCTGGAGTTATTTTTGGAAAACTGACTATTCCTTTCACTCTTTCTTACTACTTGCTGGAAAATCTAATCAGTTAGAGAACTACAGCTAAATATTGTTTTGCCTTTTTGAAAAGCACACCTATATTTTTACACTGGGTTTTGAGTGGAGGACATGAAGTTGCGTAATCTTTAATTAATCCACTGAGCCATCAGCTTATTCTCCACTGCAAATACTGCCATCTGCTACCAATCCATGCACTGATAATTAATGTCTGCTACAAGTTTGCTTCCCTGACATTATCTGATTAAGTAATTAGCCTATGGAACAATACAGGACGTAATGCATTATTGTTCTATTAAATCTGCTCTGTTTGAAAGCACTAAAGAATGTGCTAATACTGTTTTGATTCTGTGACTCATAGCCCAACCAACACCTATCTAGAGAATGACAAAACAATTCGAGAAGGAATGGGGAGAGAGGAAACAACTCCCCAAACTAGATGACAATCATGGCAATAAACTTAGACATGAGTCCTGCTTACTTCAGAATAGCTTGAGAACAAGTACAAATACCAGCAAGAAAATCCACAAGTGCTGCTCTCCAGAGAAGGCATGGATCAACATCAACAATCATCTGCATGTGATAAATGCCCCTTCAGAGAAATATGATGAAAAATAGTTTGTCATCAAAACCCAGAGGTTTAATAAATCAATGGAAGGTGGAATCTGGAAGACGGAGAACGAGGCAACATGTCATCTTTGTTCTCTAGTGTAAAATGTGGCTCTTTCCAAGATTACTTCTGAATTAATCTTGGGAGGCAAGTGAGTGATGAAGATGCAGTGGAGGAGAACTGACGTGAAGGTAACATTTCAGCACTGTCAAATCCTGTAGCTACAGTGGAAAATCTCTCATTGTTTGGCTAAGTGAAGTTTTTTTTCCCTTTACCCAACTCCTGGCCGCAGGCAATTACAAAAAGAACTCTGATTTGATTTTGTGTGAGATTTCTAGCCCAGCCTGGAGCAGAGGAAAGGTTAGCAAGGTCACTCTAACTACATTGAAGCCATGACAAGCATATAAAAAGTCCAAGCTTAGGAACTTGAAGACTTCACATATCATCACTGCTATTTCAAAATGAAGAGGTAGAGATTCATTTGAACACATTTTCCTGTCAACACAAGTATCTACATCTGAGCTGATTCTTTTCACTCCTTTTATAGTCAAGGAAAGCCTACCTTTTGCTTTGACAACACAAAGGTTTTGCACTGCATCTAGCTAGAATCATTTGTGAAACCACTGTCAGTTCAACAGCACAAACTGAGGACTAGGTATCTGCAAGTCAAATTTCTGCTCTGGGTTGGACTTTCTCAATTCCAGGAGTTCTTTCCTTCCAACAGGCCCTACAGTTATCACTGAAAACAACTCTAAATCCTTATTGTTGGGTAGGCTCCTAAGTGCACAGTGACCTTTAGCAGGAGCTGGGCATTGAGCACCCTTAGGGATCCCATGCCAGAGCCCCAGTGAACTGCTTTGACCTGTGTTACCACAGTGCCATAGCTTGTTTCTATAACCTCACTCTGTCTGGCAATGCTTTGTCTCTGCTGTGTATTGCAAAGGTTTTATTCTGATTCTTACCACTGGTGCATTTTGCTGTGCTGTTTAAAAAGGGGTACTTCACTGGGGCTGCTGCTGAGGGATTAACCATTAGGTGAGGACACTGAAGTGGAGGGAGATGAGTGGCCTTACCCATGCTGGTGAGAGAGTCAGGGATAGAGATGAAAATACCAAAGCAGAGATGCTTTTCCATCTTGTTGAAGAATCTCTACAAAGTCTTACATGAGACCATGGTGGGGATGGGGGTGGGGGGGGAGAAAAACAAGAGGGGGAAAAAAAAAGAAAGAGAAGCCTCTTTCCACATTTACTTTAACTGCTTCTTCCTTTCAATTACCAGAGGAAGTATCATTCTCTTTTCACCTGTTAAATATTTGTTTAGCAGCTCTCAGTTCTGTGTATACCTTCCTAAGTGATGCTGCATTTGGTATTCAACAACTATCCCCTCTATCAGTTTTCAAACCCAAATTCCCCTTAGGCACCACTCTGCTTTTATTTGTTTCACTGCAAATAGCAGATGACTTAACATTTGTCAGGCTTGTTTATTTAACCATAGAGACAAACAACATTTACCAGTGTCCAGGAGATGTCTCTGGGAGGTAGTAGGAGCTAGAAACACTCTGGTGCTTGGGTCATGACCCAAGAATGAAATTAGGTGTATAGGGTAAATCAGTGCTAGCAGGTGAACACCACCCTTTTCTCTAACTCTGCTTTCAGCTCTTTCTATCCTTTTTCTTACTCTGCTATCAAATCTGGAACTCATCTCTCCTCCACTTCCCTTCCCCTTCCTTTCCCTTAACGGTCGATTGTGCATCTCCTTACTGCTTACATTCACAAGAACTGACCTCTCCAAAAAGGCACATGCAGTATCTAAGTCTAATTGCAACACCCTCAGATGTCCTTCACTGCCTAAATCTCTCTAAAATAAGTCATGGTGTACAAACAGCACAGTACTAAGATCTTTATATTGAGCAACCTAGGAACAAGTACATAGGAATAGGAAATTCAGAACTACTGGGTTGAATTTCCTTCTCTCTCTGCATTAAGAAGGCAGGACCAACTCCACAGAACCAGGTCGAATCTCCATGGTCCTAATCGTAAAACTGGGTGGGAGCAAATGACTATGGAAGAATGCACAAAGGAAGCCAGTGTACAACTATTTATATTGAATATGCTCCCAGCACTTTGAGTCCAGGCTTTCCTCCACTAGAGAAATTTCCCCAAATTTATGCCATGTCACATCTAAAGTTTACAATACACACTTTTTCCTTGGAAAGTTTCAGTTCTTTGATCCATTCAGCTCTTCCCAATCAGTATGAAATTCTATAAGATTTCTTCAGAGAGATAATTCAAGGATGTAAGAAAAAAAATACAGCTTAAAAAAATGCAGATATGGGTCTCCTAACTTCTCAATTCTGAATTTCAGGCTTTCATCCTAAATTCTGGTCTACTGTTTCCCCCCTTGTTTAATTAATAACTCAGCATAAACATTCCTCCTGATAACACACAGTACAACAGCAGAGATATTGAAACAGTCTACCTTATTTTATGTCCATGAATAATAGCTGCTCTTTATTACCACAACATCTTCTTACAAATCAAAGCATTGCCTGTTTCTGTGATGAAATTGCTCCACATGTAGATGAAAAAATCTCCTTTATGGCTGAACTCTGGGGAGTATTCACACCATCTCAATTCAGCAATCTAACTTAAGTAAGCTTCCGCATAATCTATGCAGGGCTACACTTACCATTTTGGACAACCTCTTGACTCTTTTAAGTGAAGAGTGAGATTTCATGCTTGGGGCTTTAAGATAGAGATCCTAGAAAGAAAATATGAGTGGCAAACTCTAAAATTATAAAACACAAGGTGCTGAATGCAGGATGAAAGATTTCAGCCATCAGCAATTATGCTTGATAATCTGAAATAGAAAATAACATTTCAGCTACTTCCTGTCCCTGGAGTATGATTTCAGTAGTAAAATAGCCTTTCAACAGACTTTGTTTTTTAAATTCCCAAAGAGATTTTTTGTGTACTAAAACCATTTGTGACTGTGTACCTTTTATGAATACTTGTACTGATAATATGAGGAAACAAAAGGGTTTAAAAATAAGGAGGTGTTTTGCATAGGAAGTTTGTAGTCAGCTTTACTAAAATTAGAATTCTTATATGCAGGTTATACTCCTTTTGCTGTTTTTCTTTTATTTCTATACTTGAGAGAGTGTAGAAATATGGTGATTTTTAAAAAGGAGAAATGCTGTTCTTTGCTGATCCTTTCTAGAACTTGTGATTACTCACCAAGTGTGACATTTCTGTAAGTAACGGAATATTTCTAGAGTTATGGGGAGGGACAGAAATAAATCTACCTCTTGCCTCATGATTTTAATTTGTCAGTCTTTATTCAAACTTTGAATATTCTTTTTGCCTTCCAACAGCAGTGATGAAACAAAAAGCCCCACGTTCATAATTCCATGACTTCCTCCCTGGAGGCGTTTAAAGCCAGGCTGGATGAGGCCTTGAGCAGCCTGCTCTAGTGGGAGGTGTCCCTGTCTATGGCGGGGGGTTGGAGCTGGATGATCCTTGAGGTCCCTTCCAACCTAAACCATTCTATGATTCTATGACTATTCTTATGTCTATGATTTCCCTCTTACCATATTACTTGGACCCTTCAAATCTCTCCTTTGGCTAGACATATGAACTCATGGGGAATTTAAACTGCCTGAATATAGTCTGTATGAAGGTAGAGGGATTACTCTGATAATTATTATTATCTTTGTTATTTTAGTATCTAAGACTCCACACTTGTCCAGGGTCCTCCTTATATTAGGGATTGGATAATGAGCAAAAAGTAATGCTCCAAAGCTTGCAATTTAAAGAACAACAGTGTTCCTATGTAAATGAGGTCTGGGATTAATTTGATTATATCACTACTGGTATTTTAGTCTGAGACTACAAGAATTTTTCAGTTAGAAAGGTTGCAAAGAAAGGCAAGATGACCACAAACAGAGCAGCTCTCTTTGTACCTACTTACTCCCTTTTAATTAAGATGTTCAGCTGGGAGCAGGGAAAAACATAACACTTGGGAGGATTTTATTAATTTTTTTTTTCAGCTTGAGTGCACAAGGGTAAATGTAGCTTCAGGCAGCTTTCACTGATGTGACTCACATCTCCATGATGTCAAAGCTCTTAGTGACACTAAGGGGCTCCTATTCTGCAAAGAACAAACTATCCTCTGGTGTATTAATTAAGCCCAAGCATGTCCTGCAGAGAAGCAGTACAAACCCATAAGTTTTACATAGCAAGTTTAATCCCTATAAAACACGTGGCCTGACAACTGCTGAGAGCACAAAATCTCTCATTAACCCACAGAATATGGAGAGCATGGATAAGAGTTGTGTGTTTCCCCAGCATAACCTTGTCTTCAGTGAGCATGGTCGTGATGATAAGTCATCACTGGCCTCTTTCCCATGAGGACAGCTAACAGCTGAGCTGCTTATTTCAAATCACATCATTATTTTCTGTTAGTTTTCATAGGGCTCCAAACAGGAGTTAGGGACATTGGTAAACTTTCCAAAGGAGCTGTTAGAAGAAACAAGGAATTAATATTACACATTTTTTGAACCATTGCTATTATTCTACCTAGCCACATAAAGAAATGTTCTTTTCTTTGCATAGCCTTTCCCAAACAACAACTCTCAGAAAAAGTCCTCCCACAAACCAGCACAAAACCGACCCCCAAACCCCACAAAACTCAACTGCTGTACGACCTCTCTCCATGTTCATAGGCTCTCATGGATCTTTCCTTGTGCCCCTCTGGAGGGAAGATAGGGTGTCACAGAGGATTCAGTCCACCCAGGTGAATTGCATAAAGGAAAGCAAACCCTTTCCAGTTGCAAGAAAAACCCAAAGCAAGAAAAAAAGGTTTCTTCCAGGTTTCCCATTGACAGTATCTCACAAGCTAAAATCATGCTAAAATCCACGTACAAGAGCAAATAGACAGATCTAAATGCATTTTGTGTATTAAAAAAAAACAACAACTTAGTGTTACAAAATTAAAATTGGTAAATAATTAGTTGCAGAAGTAATAACTCTGGAATTTTTTAAAGAGAATCTCACGGGGGAAAAATAACAGAATTTACGTTCCCCCTACAATCTTCCTTTTTTTTAGAGCTTTGAAAAACATCCAATTTCTGATATTTTATAAAACTTTCAACTTAGATGTTTTGTATTTTCTATGCTTCCAAGCACCAGATTATAAAGATTCCTTACTCTTACTCTGGTGCAAGATTTGACTCTGTTGGAGAGCTTTGGAAATCAGACTGTCAATTACAGGACTCTGCTTTTGTTGGTAGACAATAATTCAAAAGTTTGAGAGGAAAAAGGAAAAGCAAACCAGGAAAACTAAACCCAAATCTATTTTTTTTCAGTCTGTATTAAACAAAGCCAATAGCATCCTGACATGCATCAGGAACAGTGTGGCCAGCAGGACCAGGGAAGTCCTTCTGCCCCTGTACTCAGTGCTGGTTAGGCCACACCTTGAGTGCTGTGTCCAGTTCTGGGCCCCTCAATTTAAAAAAGGTGTTGGTTGAGGTGCTTGAACGTGTCCAGAGAAAGGCACCAAGGCTGGTGAGAGGGCTGAAGCACAGCCCTGTGAGGAGGAGAAGCTGGAGGAGCTAGGTGTTCAGCCTGGAGAAGAGGAGGCTGAGGTGAGACCTCATTGCTGTCTACAACTACCTGAAGGGAAGTTATGGCGAGGTGGGGGTTTGTCTCTTCTCCCAGGCACCCAGTGACAGAACAAGAGGACAGAGTCTCAAGCTGTGCCAGGGCAAGTTTAGGCTGGATTTTAGTAAGAAGTTCTTCACAGGAAGTGATTGGCATTAGAATAGGCTGCCTGGAAAGGTGGTGGAGTCAACATTCCTGGAAGTGTTTAAAAGGAGACTGGATGAGGTACTTAGAGCCATGGTTTAGTTAATTAGAAGATGCTAGGTGATAGGTTGGACTTGATCTTAAAGGTCTTTTCCAACCTGATTGATTCTGTGTTATATATTAAACATTTCTCCTGACATCTTGAAATTCTTGAGAATTGCTGTTGTGAAGGAAAAGGAAAACATAGCTTCTACTCCAGAAAAACCTCTCTGATATCTCAGGTGGTTAGATTCTTGGTGGCCATCTTAAACAGATCAATTTAATCTAGCCAAAGCAAACAAGGTGTGGGGTCAGCCACACAGATCACTATTGACATGGGCATATAAAGCAGTTCCACCAAGTGCTTCTCTGAGCACTTTCAGTTTTCATTCAAGTAGCCCAAAGCTGACATTCTTCTACCTTCAACCACCTGTTAAAACTGAACAAAACAAGTATGTTTTTCCATCCAAATGTTCACCATACATTGCCAAACATAAACCCTTCCTCATATGTTTTTCACAACTAATTCAGTGACCACTTGAGTGCTGAGAATGAACTCCTGTGAGAAGGATGTAATAGGATCTTAACTCAACATTTCATTTACACTTCTGGGTTAGCTGCACTTTGGACTTACTCCACACAACCACTAATACGTTCTTATATCATAGAATGGTTTAGGTTGGAAGGGACCTCAAGGATCATCCAGCTCCAACCTCCTGCCATAGGCAGGGACACCTCCCACTAGAGCAGGCTGCTCAAGGCCTCATCCAGCCTGGCTTTAAACGCCTCCAGGGAGGAAGTATCCACAACCTCCCTGGGCAACCTGTGCCAGTGTCTTACCACCCTCACTGTAAAGAACTTCCTCCTAACATCCAGTCGGAATCTCCCCTCTTCCAGCTTCCTAACATTACTAGACCGTGTAAATAGTCCCTCCCCATCTTTCCTGTAGGCTCCCTTCAGACACTGGAAAGCCACTCTAAGGTCTCCTCGAAGCCTTCTCTTCTCCAGGCTGAAGAGCCCCAACACTCTCAGAGTCTAATAGGACTCAGGACAGGAGTCCTCCACAATACTCTATAGCTATTTTCAAGATTTGATGATTCAAATAACCTAAGGCATATGTGATTACATCAAACACCACTACTGGATTACACAGACATCATCCTGATTTGCAAGCAGATCATGCTGAACTAAATTGGAGCTATGTTCAAATTACAGTGTGAGATTACTTTTTTTTCAAGTAGGATAGCATGGCTAGCAAGCCAAAAGAAATCTCTCCTTCCCATATGCTACCAAATCTTCCATTTTTTGTGGCCAGCAACATAGGTTAGCCCTTCAATTACACTGGCTCACATATTTGAAACAGGTATTTATTAAACTTCATATGAAAAAAAACAAACCAAGTATCAGTAAAAAGCATGCAGGGTATTTTAGAGTAAATGACAGAGCTATATAGGGATTTTTAAAAGTGACTTTGGGAAAAATCTGGATGTAGAACAGTTTAAATGTAGGTAAAAACTAATGAAATCCTTCACAGAATCTCTCTGCGTCTCCTATAGCTCTACCAAGTCAAATTCATTACAACTCTTCAACGTACTTCATAGCAGCTCCCTCAAGTGGCCATAGGTTTGAGGATTTTCGTGCAATTCTGTAGTAAAGCCACCAACTCGCACGCAGGTCTTATTATCCACCCTTAGAAGTTTCTCATCATCTTTAGGTGGTTAGGACCACTGCAAATACATTTTGAGCTGTTTCAGATGCAAAGTCAAGGTGGGATAGGCAATTGCAGAAGAGAAGTACAGAGATAAAAAAAAGTGTGGGAGGAACAAATCAAAGGTTATGTATCAGAAAAAAGACAAATGGGTTGACTTTCAATAGTCATTTGCTAAAGTCTGTAGCTCAAGGATTAATTTCAATTTTTTTTTTCCTTTTAGAGTGAGTTAGTCTGGGATGCTTGCTGGCCTTCACAGTATTTTATTTTCCCCCATAACTAATAAATAATTAAAAGATTTTTCCACTAACAAAATGATAGGATTCAAATAAAGAAGACAGAAGCTGCGCCTCTAAAATATGCATGAAGTTGCAACTCGGAGCTGTTTTTCCTATGGTGAAATTTCTAGCATTCCCCTACGAGCTACAGAAGTTCTACACTACTTCAGGCCCCTTATTTTCTGAGGAAAGTCAACCTTGCATATCTCCTCAGATATTGATGCACCTGGAGCACAAGGTTTTGCATCTAACAACATCGGTTACACAGCTCTTTTGTGAGATTTTGGAGAAAGTTGCTTCCCTCCTCTAAAAACTCACTTTTTCTTCCTTCTTTACTGTGTATTTGCTCTATCAGCACTGGCTCCTGAAAGCATCCAACAAATAATAACCAATCTGCAGTTCAGACAAAGGAATTTTACAGATCGATTCATGGAGGGAGAAGACTGAAAATTCAGAGCCCTGGGAAATATGAGAGTTGTTCTGAAAATGAAAAGAGAGGAAATTGCTCCATATATGATATTTATCATTGCTTTGTTAAAGTCAGAGCAACTATGACAATTTTTACACATTGAAGACCTGGTTTCTTTACTACTAGGAAGCATGAATTCCCCTTTAGCTTTGCCTTTGTGGTTTGTTTTTTTAGTATCTTAAATAGAATTATTTCTCCTCCTGGGCTATTTTCAAATAATCCAGCTCCCACAATGATTGCTTTTTTTTCCCTGACATGAAAAAATGAAAGCTCTGTGTAGTCACATAGATTATCTCTGGTTCCTAAGCTAACTTTGGTTAGTCTGAACTAACAGGTTTCAGTCTTTCCTGACTTATAAAATCCTAAAAACTTCTAATGGAGATGTTCCCTCGACCCTCTGAGAGCAAATTTACTCTGTTAACAATGTCCTTCTTTTCCTCCTGTGCACTCTCTGGCAGTCTGTAGCATGAACAGTTCTAAGAACACCTCCAGGTTTGGAGTCTTTGGAAAATACAATTGTATCTACCTACCGAAAGCTGAATTCATTGCTTTTTCAAGTTTCAGAGCCTGATTACAGCTGCATAAACTTGTTACATCAATAGAACCAACAGGTGTGAAACAAATACCAATTAGTCCCCTTGTTCCCACAGTCCTCACTATCAAATCTATTCTTGGTGCAATCAGAAGTTGGGCTACATTAGCAATTTCAGCCCCTGACATTGTTTCACACACACTTAATCAAATGCTGAATCTTCTCAGCAATTCTTATGTGTAATGTGAAACTCAGAGTTGAATTTTCTCAACTCTTACACCTCTAGACCTCATTTACTTGGTAGATTTTTTTTTTTTTCAATACTGTCACAAAATCACAGAGTTAACCAGGTTGGGAAAGACCTTTAAGACCATCAAGTCCAACCAACCACCTAACACCTTCTAATTGACTAAACCATGGCACTAAGTTGCTCATCCAGCCTCCTTTTAAATACCTCTAGGGATGGTGACTTCACCACTTCCTCAGACAGCCCATGGATTCCAAAGTCCATCACTCTTTCTGTGAAGAACTTCCTAACATCCAGCCTAAACCTGCCCTGGTGCTGCTTGAGACTGTGTCCTCTGTGTCTATTACTTTCTCCACTTCAGTTCTTGTCACAGTACATATATACATATATACATATGTATATATACACACACACACACATTTATTTTAAATAGATCCAAAATTTTCATCCACTGTAGAACTGCCTCTCTTTTGTATGAGTCTCACAAAAGGGAGAAAAAAAACAAGTTGGCTGGTTTTTTTTCTCCATCTGTGGCCCACATCCAACAAAGCACTTAGTCATATATTCACTTTTCCACCTGGTCTGGGAGTTATTGCATAGAACAAATCTGTGCACAGCAAAGGTGTGGTATCCATCACTACTGTGAGTCAGTAAAAGACAGATATCTAAATAGCTGATTTAGACAACTGAAGTACCACACTTATTTGATTATCCTTTAGAACCCCAGAAACTAGTGGGCTCAGAGACTTGCTCATAATGGAGGCACGCAGCAGGCAGCAGGGTAGCCTCAGATCACATGACATAACAGAAAATTACTTCATGCATGGCACTCCTTATGTTCTCTGATTATCACATTTTAGAAAGTGAAGCGTTTGATGAAAACCACTGGACTATAAATTGGTGCCTTCAATATCTAGCTTCTTACATTAACAGTGTGGCCTGCTCATTATACCCCATTAAAAGGGTAAACATGACAAGATAATGGATTCATTCTGGCAGCAGCTATACACTTTGATATTTTATTATTTCTACTTTGCTAACTCACAACGAAAAATCCAAGGGCTCTCTTCAATTGCTAATATATGAATGACTAGACCCTCCTGTTCTGAGATTAGCATCAAAAAATGACAGTGAAATTGCTCACCAGACAAACAAGCCTTGAGCACGGTGTTTTGGGGGTGTGTTTGCAAAATTTAGCTTTGCTCCCTACGCATGCTTTTGAGATTAGCTCAATCTGTACCACTAACTTTAACTGCTTGACAGAGTCCAACACAGAGCCACAAAGATGATTAAGGGAATGGAACATTGCCATTGGAATGGGCTGCCCAGGGAGGTGGTAGAGTCACCATCCCTGGAAGTGTTCAAGAAAAGCCTGGATGAGGCACTTGGTGCCATGGTCTAGTTGGATAGGGATGGGTGATGGGTTGGACTGGATGATCTTAGAGGTCTCTTCCAACCTGGTTGATTCTATGACTGAGGGAGATGGGGTTTAGCTTCAAGAAGACTGAGAAGTGACCTCACCAATGTTTATAAGTATGTAAAGGGTGAGTGTCAAGAACATGGAGCCAGGCTCTGCTTGGTGATGCCTGATGACAGGACAGGGGGCACTGGGCAGAAATTGAGGCATAGGAAGTTTCATGTAAGTGTGAGAAGGATTTTTTTCCCTGTGAGGGCAACAGAATGCTGGAATAGGCTGCTCAGGGAGGGTTGTGGAGTCTCCCTCTCTGGAGATATTCAAAACCTGCCTGAATGTATTTCTGTGTGATCTGGTACAGGTGATCCTGCTCTGGCAGGGGGGTTGGACTGGATGATCTTTCAAGGTCCCTTCCAGCCCCTGACATTCTCTGATTCTGTGATCTCTGAAGCTGAAGGTCTGAATTTATATTGAAATCTAGACTCAATTTTTGCCAATAGCCCAGATCTATTTTCTAGGTGAACTTAAAAGCATTATTCTTCTCCCTTAACAATTTAAATGCACCACTGAGTAATCATACTCCTAGTCCACCTGCAGAGATTTATGCTTACTGCGTGTGTTCAATGTGTCTAAGGTATGAAATATAGAACTAGAAAAATGCTGAGGATCTACCTGCTAGTTTTCTGATCCCTGAAATTAAAAGCCATTTTTCAGGTATAACCTCTCCTCAGCAATCTGTCAAAGAAAACTTTTAAAAGAAAGAAGCAGGGAAGAGAGAAAGCACCTTTAAAGGCTCCTGAAGCTTTTAATTGAATCAGTGATTCAGGAAATCTCATTCTGTCTTCTGCTTGCTCTAAAATGAAGGCAAGACAATGAGCAGATTTCTCTCAGCTAAACAGATGCTCTGTGCATGCAGACATTTCTGTGTTTAATGATCGCTTTGACATTACAGTTAGCTCCGTATGATGTGCTGCTAGGGGTATCTTTAAATGCCTTTGCTGTAAAAATTTGCAGGCATTCTTTTAAATAAGGGAGACTTTCATAACATTAGGCTTGTAGTGATACTTCACTTACCTCAGGATTGCACAGGTAGAAAGATTTTAGTTGTTCAAATAACAGAATCTAATCTTTGCATTAATTGCACAGTGGAGACAGAGCAATAAAGTCCTGTACTAGTATATCATGTACCCAGGTGTGATTAATGGCATGGTTAAACTTTGTATGTCTTCCTGTAATATGATTAAGAGAAATAGACCATCAGAGAAAGTTCAGAACTCAGATAAATGTACCTTTTCAGTGAAGCTTCAAGTCTTAGGTTATTTAATACTTAAATTATATGAAAAGAAAATTTCACACCAACTCTTCAGATGTTACATTTATCTCTAATTCCATATGTAGGCTGATTTACCCCATATCAGAATCTGGCTTCATTTTTCTTATTTACAGCAGAATCCAGCCCTAACCCTCTTCTCCTTAATGAGTGGGTAAAAAGATGCAGCTCCACAAATGCAAAGAGGTTAACACTTCTTTGCTTCACAGTGCACAGCCTCTATATCTTTCCATAGCAAAGCTGAACAATAAATTCTGCTAAAAAAAAAATTCTTGCCTGTAATTTTCCTCTATCCACATAGTGTAAGGTTCTAACTGAGTTTCTGTGGTATGGGCTAATTAAGCAGGTGATGTTTTGCATGTACAAAAGGCAAGATGAAAATACCTCAGAAAATTAATATGGAAAGTTTGCTCTTCTGGCCACTGATACCACAAAATTATTATTTGGAGAAAAAGATAGGGAAGCTTGTTTGCATTTTTGTTTTTTTACTGGCAATATGTATATGGGCAAGTGAGCTTGCTGGAAAACAGCTTCCACTGATGGAATGATAAAAGCATTCTTGGTCTTACACACTGTGCTTGTTGTATGTCTCTGACCACGGCTAACACTAGTTCAGGGGAGGGGAATTTTGTTTACAGATTCTTTTTGGAAAATCAGGTTCTCATCTTTAGACCTTTGTCTGCTGATTTCAGTATCTCTAGGCTGGCGTAGCTGGGCCAACTTGCAATAAACCTTTAGACCAGAATCTCTCTCTTACTTACCCTATCAATAAGAAGACTAAATGTACCTAAGAAAGACAGTAGAACACTAAGAGCGAGCAACAAGAAGCAGCAATACAACAATACTGTTCAGCATAAGGGGCATGTAGCTACGATGGTAGTGGATATTCTCCTGTGTGATTTATTCTAGGTGATCCTGCTCTAGCAGGGGCTTGGATGATATGCAGAGGTCCCTTCCAATTCAAATTTTTGTGTGATTCTATGAAAGAAAAAAATAATATTATTGAGTGTGTTTTAACAGCAACCATCATGACTGTTTTGGCACTGTGACAGGCTGACACTATAGTAGCAAAGGTACAATGAATATGATAGAATCGACCTGAATTTTATGTACGTGCTTGCAGTATGTTACAGGAGGACTAGCATTCATCTGGCCTTTTTCAGACATCCTCCTTATTTCTGCCTAGGAGTTTTATGTATTTGCATTTTAAGCATTTGCCTAAGCAATTCTGAGAGTGGAAATGTCTGGTTTCTCTCTCAGAAGCTTAGCTCGCTGTTGCCTATTCTTAGCTCTCCTTTAGCTTGTCTTTTTAAGGAAACAGACCTTTATTTACTATGACTGTGTTCAGCATGCCATCTAGTTGGTACCTTTTTTTCCAATCAGCTGGAAACAGTACAAACAACTATAACACAACAGAAGTCACATAATGCTGTTTGTTACTGTTAAAGCAGCACCGTGACATGTCTGGTCACATGCATTTAAAATGCCATGGGATGGTGAAATCAGTAAATCCAAGATCACAGTGTCCAGGTGGTTTTTCTTTTGCTGCTCTTTGGGAAAATTTTTTGTTAATAGAACCACAAATTGAATTTTGAGAACTGCAGGAAGGTACTGATAGCAATAGTAAGCTTGTAGTCTTTAAACAGGTTTTTCAAATTGTTACAGTGCTGTACACAGTACCATGAGACCTGGAAAATGGATTCTTCATGTTGCTCTTTAAATAACTACCGAATCTGTTTCTCATTTAAGAGTTAAAGAAGTATCTTCAGTTCTGCTGGTGATGAAAGCAGAGTAGCTGCTGAAGTTCTGGCATTTTCATTCTACCTATTTTGTTAAAATTTTAAATGCACATATCTGAAAACTCCTTTGCTTTATACTAAAAAGGCTTTTAAACACAGTGTTTTTTAACTATCTTTATGTTTAAAAGCTATAGAGCCCAAATAAAGAGTGACATCGTGATGAGAGAATTTATTATTGTCTTGTAAGAGTCACTAGAGCGAAAGGTGAGAGAACCTCGCCTATATGCTTTGATGTCTCCATCACATCACAGAAAGCAGCAGCAATAGATTAGCTCAACATTTATTTAATTTTTTTTTAAATCAACCAGGTTGGAAGAGACCTCCAAGATCATCCAGTCCAACTTATCACTCAGCCCCATCCAATCAATTAGACTATGGTCAAATGCCTCATTCAGTCTTTTCAACAGAAGCTTTCGTATTCTCTGCCAAAGTCATTATAATCTAGTAACTCCAGATGTATTTGTAATGCTCGCTGCAAATTCTAGCAAATTTCACTGTCTAGTAGCAGAGTAATTTTATTAAGTATCTCATGTGAGAGTTACAAGACCAAACAGAATAAAGCACCATTTACGACCTTTCTGCACCCTTTATATACATAATCACAAGTGAGTTTGTGATTTCACAGAATCACAGAAACTTTCAGGTTGGAGAAGACCACCAGAATCGCCAAGTCCAATTGATAATCCTACTCTACAAGGCACACCCTAAACCGCATCCCCAAGCACCACATCCAAATGACTTTTAAACACATCCAGGGGCGGTGACTCCATCACCTTCCTGGGCAGCCCATTCCAATGCCTGACCTTCTTGCATCCTCTTACTTAAATATCCTTCTAGCATTAAGAAATGGGATGTCTACACAACATAATGTAACAGTGAATCCATATTGTAATTCAGAAAAGCCATTATGGTATTTTCTACATTTTCTCTAGCTCTGCATACATTGTGCAATAGCAAATGTGTGACCAGCCCTGCCTAGGGATTCTGTAGGTGTGGAAAGTTTACTTATCTTAGGGAAATATTGTATTCACTAATGTAAAAGAAATGCACTAAGAGTTATTGCATTCACAGAAATCATATTCAGCTCCCAAAGTCCCAGATCTGAAAATTGCTCAGGAGATTTTGAAGGACAACTGTTACACATGGCTGTCTTGTGTTTATCCCAGTCTAAATACCCACCTACAGCTCCTTAAAGAGACTGATTATGGAAGAGATAGAGCATTGGTTCCACTCAGCCCAGCCATTGTTACATTCTACACTTATTTTGACAGAACACTGTATGAGCTAAGATTAAAGTTCAGAAGCAGGTTTGAGCCTCAGATGATCAAGTCTTTGGTTGTTATTAAATCACCACAACTTCAGTTTCTAAATTGGATCCTGGTTCTTTACATGAACCTGAGATATGAATTGAACAAGATTTGTAGCTATGAGTTTTAGATGACTGATCTATATTTGGTAAATTGAAGCAGTGATACAAAAGTTATGATCATTAGGCCAGTGTGTTTGAGGATTTATTTTTTTAAAGTTAATAAGTATTACTTATTAGTTGCTGAGATGTATTTACAAAGTCACCTGGCTGACAGCTGAGTATGTTACAACCAAAATAACAAAGAGCAGGAAGTGATGCCCAGCTGAAGAAAAGAGTTTTCCTTGTTATGGAAATGTGCTGTTCAATACTTGGAAGACTTATTCGTGGTGAAAGTACAAACTGAATGAAGAGCTGTTAAGTTTATAGAAACTACAAAACTGGGATGCAGTCTATGATCCAAAGCAAAGCACCATCATGTTCAATGATCCTTAATGTGCTGATAATGTCCAGAAGTTAATTAAAACTACACATATCTCTTTAATGCTTTCAACATTCTAATTCCTGGGTTTATACCTGTTAGGGGACTAAATGTTAATATGGAACACCACATAATATCTTCCAACACCAATTAGTAATTCAGTATTTCTAAATGGCCAGAACTGACTTCACATAAGTATAGAAAATAAAGTACAAAATATGTTTAGGCTACTACATTATACAAGGGGAAAAAAAAAAAACAAGAGAGGAAATTAAAGCTGATATTAAGCTGTAGCCCATGGACTGTAACAGCTGTTAGAACAGACAGGTAATAGAGTAAAGGTGAAAAGGTTAAGGAGCCTCATGAATATGAAAAACTTTTAATTACTGTTCATTGACCTTCTATGTGACAGGTGACTTACCCAACAAAGCACACCAGATGGACAGGGCCACCCCATAGAACACTTGTTGGTTTTGGTGGCCCCATGCACAACTCATAGCATCAGAAACTCAGCTGCTACTGAGGTTATGGGGATTGACAGAAGAATCAAAGCCAGAATCAACAAGCCTCCCCATCATAATACCATTTAGTTTGTGAAATTTGTTATATTGTTTGCAGCAAGTTTGCTGACAATACCAAACCAGGAGGCTTGGCCAACACACCTGAAGGCTGTGCAGTCATTCAGTGAGACTTGGACAGATTGAGAACTGGGCAAAGAGGAACCTTTGGTTCAACAAGGATAAGCACTGAGTCCTGCACCTGGGAAGGAATAATAAATTGCACCATTACAGGCTGGGAGGTGATTTGCTGGAAAGCAGCCCTGTGGAAAAGGACCTGGGAGTTCTGGTGGACAACAAGCCATCCGTGGGACAGCAAAGTATCCTTGGGGATAAAAAGGTCAATAGGCTCCTGGGGTGCATTAAGAGGCGCATGGCCAGCAGATCAGGGGAGCTTTGCCTCCCCCTCTACTCTGCCCTGGTGACACCTAATCTGGAATATTGTGTTCTGTTTGGGGCTCCCCAGTCCAAGAGGGACAGAGATCTACTGGAGAGAGAATCTAAGGGAGGGCTATGAAGATGATTAAGCAGCTGAAGCACTGCCCTGTGAGGAGAGGCTGAGGGACCTGGGACTTTAAGGTCTGGTGAAGAGAAGACTTAGAAGGGATCTAGTAAATGTTTACAAATATCTGAGGCCTGAGGGTCAAGAAGGAGAGGGCAAACTCTTCTCCGTTGCTCCCTGTGATAGGACAAGGGGTAATGGATA
Organism: Tricholaema leucomelas; assembly: GCA_013400475.1. Lineage (NCBI taxonomy): Eukaryota > Metazoa > Chordata > Aves > Piciformes > Lybiidae > Tricholaema lacrymosa > Tricholaema leucomelas. The sequence goes on along the minus strand of WAAF01019954.1, from coordinate 319,019 downwards.
TAAGCTGCATCACAGGAAGTTCCACTTCAATGTAAGGAATAACTTCTTTGCTGTAAGGGTCACAGAGCACTGGCACAGGCTCCACAGAGAGGTTGTGGAATCTCCTTCTCTGGAGACTTTCAAGACCTGGATGTGTGCGTATGTATTCCTGTGTGAACTGAACTAGATTCCATGGTTCTGCTCTGGCAGGGGGAATTGGACTCGATGATCGCTGGAGGTTCCTTCCAACCCCTAACATCCTGTGACTCTGTTTGATGAGACATTATCATGCTGATCACTGGAAGCACTTTATTTTTTTTAACCTTTCTAGTGCTCAGCCTTTGAAGTTACACAGGCCTATGGACAAAATCAACTAAAGACCAGAAAAATCTGAGCACTCCAACATCTGTCTGTTTGCACAGTTACCTGTGTCATCTCATTCACATCTGACCAGCTGTGACAGTTTTTGCACTAATGTCTTACTTATAAATCATGAATTTCAAGAGAGTTCAAGAGTATGTCCCAAAAGGGGGCTGAACAGAACATAAGATATAAATTTATCTCATTTCGTTGGGTTGTTATTTTTCTATATGATCTGAAGTTCAGAGCATTCTTTCTCTTTTGCTTGCTTGCATTATCCAGTGACTCACTCCCTCTGGCCTTGCCTGCTCTGTGTCAATCATTTGTTTGGTAAGACTGGGAGCGGGGAAGGGTAATATTGTCTTATCTGGCAACAGCTCTCTGGGCTTTTGTCCAGGGGGGTCTGGGTTTGTCCAGGGGATCCCTGGACTTTGTCCAGAGGGATTAGATGGGCTGTTATCTAGTTGTATACACACACATGTATTTGTATATGTTTATTACATATGTCCTACACGGACATGCTACAAGAGTTGGGGCTCTTCAGCCTAGAGAAGAGAAGGCTTTGAGAATATCTTGTAGTAGCCTTCCAGTATCTGAAGGGGGCCTATGGGAGGGCTGGGGAGGGACTATTTACAAGGTCTTGTAATAACAGGATGAGGAGGAATGGGTTTACACTGGCAGAGGGGAGATTTAAACCAGATGTTAGGAAGAAGTTCCTTACAGTGAGGGTGGTGAGACACTGGAACAGGTTGCCCAGGAAGGTTGTGGCTGCTTCCTCCCTGGAGGTGTTCAAGGCTGGTTGGATGAGGCATTGAGCAACCTGTTCTAGTGGGAGGTGTCCCTGCCTATGGTGGGGGGTTGGAACTGGATGATCTTTGAGGTCCCTTCCAACCTAAACCATTCTATGATTCCCTTTTGTATTTAGCCTACTTTGTAAATAATTAATTTCATTTTACTCCCCAAATTCTGAGTAGTGTGGTAATTTATGTTTGGAGGTTAAATCTTAGACTCTAAGTGGTGTAAAACCACCACACCAGCTTCATTGCACAGGCCATAAAGTGAATTGAGTTATATCAAACCCTGGGTGGTAGCAAAAGGCATGTCTTTTGGTATGGTGCTCAGACTTGTGAGGACATCCAGAGACTGAAAATCTACTGTCTCCTTATGTTATTTCAGTGGTTAGTCTTTTATCACTACAAACACAAATTCTCCTTATTATCTTTTACTCTATCTCTTCCAGCTATGCATTTATGTTGCAATCTAATTTAGCAAACTGTTTTCTTTCTCTCGATCGTTGCTTTGGAAGCATCATTTCTCTCCTGCCTCTCACAGTAAGCTCAGAGAAAAACTTGGCACATTTCAACGTGGGGGAAGTAGCAGGGTTATTAGAGAGAGAGGGGTATATTTTTTTTCTCTCAAGAAAGGAACTGCATCCAATTCTTTTGCCCTTTCAGCTGCTCCTTGAAGCCAGCACCCTTGACTACACCCACAAGGGCAGCCTATGTAAGCTTTATCCTTTAGAAAACAGAAACCTCTTGTTCATTGAAAACTACTGGTATTTTTTAAAGCCTTTTTTTTTCCCCAGGATGTCTACATAATCTAGAAGGCTTTTGTCCAAGTTTCACAGTTGTTTCTTATGCATATAGATATTACAGTTTATTTCATCATAAGCACTAACTTTTTCCTGTATTTCTATTCACTATGAAATCAACAAAAGAGGAAATAAAAAACAACAACAACAAAACAAACTAAAGAACCCCAAAGAAACCAAACCACAAACAAAAAACCCCAAACAACAACAACCACCAAAAAAACCACCACAAAACCATCACCAGCATTAAAATGCAAATGACATCCTAAGTTGGGCAGAAAGAACTGAGCTATCAATCACAAGAAAAGTTCTGCTTGCATCTGCATCATGAAAAAAATAAATGTCAACAATTTAGGACCACAAAGAATATCACACTTCCCCAAGTCATTTTTCCCCAAGCTCCTCACTAGCTTTAGTACTCTGAAGTGAAAGAATATTCTGGGCAAAGCGTATTTTTTTTCCAGGTTTATTCCAGAACATCTAAATAGAATGCTTGGAACATGCCCTGGTGAAACATCATCTTGAGTACTGCATTCAGTTTTGGGCTTCTCAGTTTAAGAGGGGCAGGGATCTCCTGGAGAGGGTTCAGTAGAGGGCTACAAGGATGATTAGGGGACTGCAGCACTGCCTGATGAGGGGAGACTGAGCAATCTGGGGCTTTTTAGTCTGGAGAAGAGAATACTGAGGGGGAACTTAGTAAATGTTTATAAATATCTGAGGGCTGGGTGTCAGGGGGAGGGGATGGGGTCTTCTCACTTGGTAACAGCACAGAAGTTTCCACCTCAACACAAGGAGGAACTTCTTTACTGTAAGGGTCACAGTGCACTGGCACAGGCTTCTCAGAGAGGTTGTGGAGTCTCCTTCTCTGGAGACTTTCAAGGCTTGTCTGGATTTGTTCTTCCGTGACCTGAGCTAGATTGCGTGGTCCTGCTCTGGCAGGGGAGTTGGACTAGATGATCTCTTTGGATGCCTTCCAACCCCAGACACCCTGTGATCCTGTGAATTCTACTAGTTGGACTAGATGATCTCTTTGGATGCCTTCCAACCCCAGACACCCTGTGATCCTGTGAATTCTACTCTATTTGCTGTCAAGAGATGCAGCTCTTGAAAACAGGAATACAATAGAATTAACACAGGTCTAGAAAGCACAACCTCTGGAGAAATACCTAAAGACCCCAAACATCTTTAGCACAAAAAAGGATGTGGTAACTCTTGAGGTACATAAAAGACACAAAGAAGAGGACTCTGTTCTCTTTGTAATACGCAATGAGTCTAAGTGCAGCCAGAAAAACTGAGTGGAAATACTAGGAAAACATGGAATCACTGAAGATACTTGAGGACAGGTTAGATAGAGATTTGTCAGGATTTATCAGCTAAAGATGATCTGGATCTTTGACAAAAACATGGAGAAATTGACCTCTTCAAATACTGTCCAGTCCTATATTCCTTTGATCCAATTGATCTCTTTCCTGTTGGGTCAATAACATCTGCTCAGCATGTATTCCATGATAGCCCTCTTAAAAGGACTAAAATCTTTGTCTGCTCATTTCTAAACATTTATTTATTCTAATCTCTTTTCACTGTATATGTAGATTATTCTGTGAAGACACTTTGTTACTGCTGTGTTTTTAATGGGCACTTGATAGGGGTCAAATTTTGAAAAATAAAGGGGTTTGAGTAATATTAAAGACATAAAATAATGCATAAGCTGGAGACTGACTGGTACAAAGGTGTTAGAATCAAAGGAGAGATTTTCAGTTTATGAGAGATGGATAGAAAAGCAATCAAAAAGAAGAAAATGCTCATGACACGAAGAATATTCCAGTGCTGTGTAGATAATAACAGAGAGAGGTTCTCCTTCCAGTCCAATTCTCCAATTTCATTATCTTTTTTTAGGAATCCATCTTCCACTTCTTGTAACCAACTTTGTAAAGAAAAAAATACAAATGCTTGAAGGCTACTACATTTTACAACTGGATGATGTTATATCTTATAAATAATCTTTTGTTTCACTAAGAAAACAAAACTCTGACTAAATCCATACACAACACTCAGAACCATTGCACAGTTGCAGCATATTGAGCATTAACATGAACTCAAGAAACATATCCTTGTTATTCACATTGATTTTTATGCTATAGTATTGAAGTAATAAGTATTTTCTGATTTGCAATATCAGATGTGATGCACTAATCTAGAAAATTAGATTTCTGAAAGAACCAAGATTACATTTCCCAAGTACTCCATTATTTTTACTATTTTCTCTGTGCAAAGGATTCAATAGATTGTGGTTATTTCTTTTTAAATCCTTATTATCATGAAATTAGGGACCGTAGACTTAATTAAAATAGAGATGCAAAGGGAAACATGTATGTATGATTTCTACAATTGCTTATAATTTAAATTAATTATTATTAAGAATTTTTATGCTTGCAGGAGTTTAATTCCAGTTACAGTAGGCTCTGAGGATGAAATGTTCACACACAGAACAGATTGATACATCAAACTGAAGCTACAATCATTTCAGTGCATGTTAAACCAATTCTATTTCTGTAGAAGTGCAAATAAACAGTTACTCACACACACACTCAAGGAGGATGAGAAATCATGGACAAAATGAGTCTGCAGAGCTGAGTTAGTAGAGATAAAGAAAGAAACAGCTCCCTAGCCTGGCAGTATGCCTCTTAAAGACAAGTAGCAAGAGTTACTTGTTACTAAACTAAAAACCTAGATGTACACATGGCTGGAATGTTGGCTTGGTTGAGCAGTTACTTCCACTCGGTAAAATGCTGCAGGGCTCATGGCAGTTTCATCTTCCTCCTCCTCCTAACACAGGAATAATGGCTTAGAAATAGAGAGCATGGTTGCAGTTCTCTCATTCTCCCCATGCACGGTCAGGGAGAAGATTCAGGCTGATGGATGTCCAAAAAGAAAAGCAGGTGCTAAGTGGCAGCCTTCCTGAGATGAACTATCACAGATCTCACCAAGCCCACTTGGACTAAAGGCTCTTGCTTGGCACCTTGTAACATCAGGGGCACTTTGAAGCACATTGCATGTTCAACAATTAAGTTGTTGCAACAGTTCGACCATCATTTGGTGGCTGGAACAAATCTAGCCTTGGATTATGCTAAAACCTACTGTCTTTGAATTAACCTCCCACCAATATGTTCTCACTATGTCATAGTCAAACCATGCTATCAGTGTTGCTCTTTCATTAAGCTGAAAGATTAGTCCAGATAATTCTAATTAAAAAACATTCTGTGCAGCATGCTCTAGGTGAATCTGCTGTAGCAGGAGGGCTTGGACCAGATGATCTCCAAAGGTTCCTTCCAACCCCTATCATTCTGTGATTCTGTAAAAGGTGAGGCCAGCTGTTGTGCTTGGATATGCACAAATGTGAGATAATTTACTACCCTGCAAAGTGTACTCATGTAAAGGCCCACTGACTAGCTAAAATCCTTTGGAAAGCAACTTCCTTTGGGATTAAACTATTACCAGAACAAGTAAGTGGCTGTATTTTGCTGAGGTGTTCAGTGAGGAGTAAGGGAAAGTGAATTACATGTTTCACTGACCTGTGTGCAGCTGTTTCTTTTCTGGTTAAACATTCAGTACAACACAATGGGGAGGCTGCTCAAATCCTTCATCTTTTCACATTTACTACTTAAAACATATACTATTAATACAGTAGCATTCTGCAGGACTTCTTAGTTCAGTCTTCAAATTCTTAAGACTGAAGGCAAAAATATTTGCTCAGGACCTGCACATTAAAAAAGTATCTCTCCCTGAAAAGTTTTGCACAATGTCTACAGCAGAAGTCTGTTCCAGTGTTATGTCACCTTCACAAGGGAAAAATTCCTCCTCACATTTACATGAAACTTTCTATGCCTCAATTTCTGCACATTGTCCCTTGTCCTGTCATCGGGCATCACTGAGCAGAGCCTGGCTCCATGCTCTTGGCACTCACCCTTTAAAATCATAGAATCATAAAATGGTTTAGGTCGGAAGGGACCTCAAGCATCATCCAGCTCCAACCCCCTGCCACAGGCAGGGACACCTCCCACTAGAGCAGGTTGCTCAAGGCCTCATCCAGCCTGGCTTTAAACACCTCCAGGGAGGAAGCATCCTCAACCTCCCTGGGCAACCTGTTCCAGTGTCTTACCACCCTCACTGTAAAGAACTTCCTCCTAACATCCAGTCTAAATCTCCCTTCCTCCAGCTTAAACCCATTCCCCCTCATCCTAACATTACTAGACCTTTTAAATAGTCCCTCTCCAGCCTTCCTGTAGGCTCCCTTCAGATACTGGAAAGCCACTATAAGGTCTCCTCGAAGTCTTCTCCAAACTGCAGAGCCCCAACTCTCTCAGTCTGTCCTCATAGCAGAGCTGCTCCAGCCCTCTGATCATCTTTGTGGTTCTCCTCTGGACCCGCTCCAGCAGTTCCATATCCTTCTTGTGCTGGGGGCTCCAGAACTGCACACAGTACTCCAGGTGGGGTCTGACGAGAGCAGAGTAAGGGGGGAGAATCACCTCCCTTGCTCTGCTGGCCACACTTCTCTTGATGCAGCTCAGCAAGAATGAGACTACCTCTCAGTTTCCTCCTCCCCAAGCTAAAGCATCCCAGCTCCCTCAGCCTCTCCTCATAATAAAGACGTCCCATTCCCTTAATGTAAGTTAAGGAAAGTAAGTTAAAATAAGAAAGCTAAAATCCCTAATTTTTTCGTCTTCAAGACAGTATTTTTAAAGACTCCCCCACTATCATAAGGGACACAGCCAGAATGATGCCCATGAAGATGAAAGAACTTTGCTGCGTCAAACCCACATCATCTCTGAAAAAAACCTGCTTGTGCAGTAGCACTCCAGGAACATATTTCTCAGTTGTAACAAGGCCAAAGATACATTGAGCTTAAACAGAAGGGATTGTGTTCCCCATACATTATCAGACAGAGCCTTTTCAAGGAGCCCAAGACATTTCAACAGAACTCCAGGACAAATTAGTCATGGTCAGCAGGGCTCTTGAACAGCAAAGCAAGACAGCTGACAAGTAGCTTAAGATTTAACAACTACCTCAGAGAATTTCTGCATGTCACATAGAATACTCATCCTCTAACCCACTGCATCTTGAATAGAAGCAGGAAGAAACCACGCAGAGAAACCTTTGCAAAAAAGAAAAAAAAAGGGGGAATACCTTGATATTCCCAAATGCCAAAACAGCCTCAAAAGAGTTTTCTCTCTTATGTGCATTATTTGCCCATTGTCCTCACCTCTGATCTTTTATAGAACAGTAGTGCAAGGTGATCTGGCCAGACTGAAGATGAGGCAGAGGGAAACTGCTATGTTCTATCTATAATTCTGTTTTCAAAAGCATCACAGTTCCTATATCTGAAAACAGAGAATAGTTTCTTTTCCTTCTTGATCCTGACTGAGAGGTGTTTTATGGCAATGATAGCTTCGTGACAAGATTAGGTAAACTGCCATGGAGAAAATGTAACGGAGTTTGTGTAAGTTGCCAGAACATTTGAGCGCAATGATACTTGAAAGGTTTGCTTATCCTCATTTTCCCTTAATACGAACAGAGCAACCAAGCCCTCTGTAATCTTTTATAAGAGATGAATTCAAAGGAAACCATATTTTAACCAACAGAGGTAAAAGCTCAAAGCCCTTTATCTGACTTAACAGAACATTTCCATAGCAAAGAAATAGTGTTCTTCTTGTGTAAGTAAGTATTTTATACTAGAAGAAAAGTTGTTTATTTCAACTTTTATAAAAGCAGAGGCCTTAAAACATGGTGCTCTGTGTCATGCCAGGCCATACTCATATGCAAAGGTGACAAAGAAGCAAAATAATTTCAGAAGATAATAATGTTATGGCATCAGGTTCAGCAGTTGGGTGAAAAGACTTCTTACAGCAATTGACAAAAGGAGCAAGAAGACTCTAAGATACAAATCAGGGGGAAGGAAAGTGGATTCTTAAGGAACTTGCAAATCTTGTTATGACATATGGGACATGTTGCTTGGTTGCAGAGAAGGACTAGTGCCTGACGTGAGAAGTTAGGTCAGGCTCTTCTGGATGCTTCTTCTTCTTTCCTTTTCTGTCTTGGTAATTCTGGGGTAGATATGAAATAATCACATCAAAACATTTGACTTGTGCATTACATGTACCCTGACTGTAATCTAGACCAGCTATGTCAGCTATTTAGATTAAGAAAACTTTTTGGGGTAGCAAGCTTCTCTTAAACTACATTCAAAAGTAGATAACTGCTTATTTGCATTATGCATATCGTATTCACCACCTTAAGAGGATCCCCAAAAAAGAGTCTTTCACCTGTTGTCTAAAACACCTGCATATGACAGCATTCCTCCAAGAAAGCAAAGGAACTGTAGGTCCATCCTAAGACTGTAGGGACATCCCAGGTGTGCTGGTTTGAGGCTAATTGGAATATTTTAATGAGAGTAATTAGATTATTGGGTGTGAAAAGAAAATAAAGTGATGTCTATATTACCTATTCATTCTGCTGGGATATATAAAAACACAGACACAGAGATAAGACAGTCTCTGCCTGGCTATTGCCATGTTAACTCTTCTGCCTGAACATGCACATTTTTCAACTAATCATTCTGATTCTAATGCCCCTTGCTGACCTTTCCAGCTCATTCTGCACGTAAGAGAGATTCTGAGATAAGGGAGAGGGTAGAAAAAAGGTGGAGGGGTGGTTGGGAGCCTCTCCTGGACACTCTGGCTGCTGGGAGAGGTTTCCTTTTCCTGTGTTACTTTTAACTTGTATATTACTGTATATAGTTGTAAATATCTGTAATGTATTGTATATATATATGCTTGTAAATTTTGCTAAGCTGAAGTATATAAAGCTTTGTTCCTTAACTTCCATCCAGCCAAGTTTATTCTGGGTGAATGCTTGGGGGGAAAGAGAGTAATAATAACCACCTATAACTACCACAACAGACATGACTGAAAAAGAACAAGTATGTTTCTCAAAAATTTCATTAATTCCTGCCATGTTTCATAAGCCTTTAAGAAATATCATCTAATAGAGCAATAAAACACATGGCAGCAAACTGAGAATCAAATAGAATTCTAATTCACCACAGAGTTTTCAGTATAATTATTATACTTTACGGCATTAACTCTTCATTCTGCCAGAAACAATTTTCTTGCAGGGATTTATTGGTTTGCTTTTCTTTTGCAACACACACAAAAAAAAAAAAAAAAAAAAAAAAGTAACTTTTCTTGGAAACTGAGCCATTGGAACTTGGAAAAAAAAATTTACTCTTGCTGTTAGAGTTGATTCCCAGCAAACAAAAAGGAACAGAAAGAGCGAAAGTGGCAAACACAAGCATGGAGTAGAAGAAACCAGAATGTTATGAAAAGCTCACCTCCCTAGAATCATTAAGAATGAGATTCGGTTCTTATAGGAGGTATCTAGAGCTAGATGTTTGGAAAAAGCTGGGCTCACAGCAGTTAATAAGGACTGACTAGCCTGGATTTTTCAGAATGTCTGCAGTAGTTTAAACATTGCAGACAGAGTCTATCCAATGCAATTTTCTCAGCTCTGTTTCACACACTATGACCTTAGTTTTACTGTGACGAACTCTCTCAAAGGGCTTGGAAGTCTGTTAAGAGAAAGATGAAAGACAGATTTCTCCCTACTGGTTGTTGCAGCATTTCTGCCCACTTTGAGTGACTCCTGTCTTGTAAATGGGCAGCTCCTTGAAATCTACTGTGCTTATATGCTGACTTCTACACAGACATGAACTTTGGGTTTCTCTATTCAATTACACCTTGGAGGGACCTACTGAAATGGTAATTTCTAACCAAGTGACCACATAATTAGCTCTCAATGTTTTTTCCATATGTTATTGCATTAAAATGTCATGAAAAGCTATGTCATGGAAAGGTTAAAAAGGGCAATGTCTCCTCTGGTTGCCCTAGAAATTTTGTACAATAAGAATGCTTGAGACTGTCTTACTCAAGGTTGCTATAGCTGCATCACCCGGATAAGGCTCAGCAAAGAAGAGTCTTCAGCAAAGGATGCAGCAAATGTTTCAGTCTTATCCCAGAGCCTTGCTAGAGCGATGTCTTTCGTATCCTAGGATATTTCATGCTTCTGAAACTCTACTATCACACAGGATTCCCATCCCATTACCTTCCCACTCCTGCTATAGATCTCCTCTGAGCTTTTTCCCATTTTTTTCTACTTCTCAAGGGCCCATCTCTTTTTCGAAGTCATTCTGTCCCCAAACTGCTCACACTTCAGCCTATCACTATCCCATGTCTCAAACATGTCCACACCCTTATCAAATGTCACCTCCCCCACCTTACTCCTTTTCACAGAAGAGCTGGTGCCTGAGGTAGCGGAATACTTTCTGGATGCCAGCTTTGACTTATTTCAGCACATGGTCCTGAAAATTAAACAGCCTGACACATCTTGTTCTTCACAGATCCTGACAGTTGTTATTCATCTGCACATTGTATTCTAAGTCTGTTCTGTTCACATTCTCATATATTGCTTCCATAATCTATGCAGTGATTAAATTTCATAGAAAGATTTACAATTCCCTAGTTACTCCTTCTCTAAGGCATGGACAGTAATCACACTTCCCATTTATACCTGAACTCTGAGAGTTAACAGCTAATAGTTCTGTGGTTGCTCTACAGATTACCAGACCTATGATTTCTTGATCATAACTCCTCACCAGCATAAATAAGTAACTAGAACCTCTAATAAACTGGAAGGCATAGGTGGCTTTTGGCATAAACACCTGATTTTAGCTTGCATTGAATTCCTCATTAATTAAAACCAGCTTCCATGTCAATGCGTAGAAGTTCAGTCATCAGGACAAGAATAAATAAGCTTCTTATTAAAAGCTAATAAACCAAAATAAAACTCAGACAGGCTTAGAATTAGAGTATAATCTGATCATAGAACCATCCAGGTTGGAAGAGACCTCCAAGATCATCCAGTCCAACCTATCACCCAGCCCTATCCAATCAACTAGACCATGGCACTCTCTTTTTTCTATTTGCTGTTGTTTTGTGGTTGGGGTTTTGTTCTTTGCAGGAAGAAATCATTTGATTTAGAAAAGCTTCTTCTACTGTCCCCTCCCATCAGGAATATGGGAACCAACAACAGTTCCAGAACCCCCTATTTAGCTTTCCACTCTGAACAGTACAGCAGCTGTCACAGACAAGGTACATTACTGCTCCAAAAGACAAAGCACTTCATTCTTGAGTTCGGTAATTCTGAATGCAAATGATTGCCCACACCCACCTGGGATCTTTTGCCTGAAAGGGACTAGACTCACTTTTCCAAGCGAAGCTTTGTTTCACAGCCCTGTCCTGGGTAACAAGGTGTTACTCTTAACATTTTGAGACACCTCTAGAAATAACAACCTGACAACTGGTAACTGTGTAAGGTCTGACAGAAGGTTGGGAAGAAGAGCAAAGCCAAATCGTTGGGCTAAACATATAACAGCAACAGCTCTTGGTGTTAACAGGCAGAAGTAAATTACTGTGCCAGAATAATTCTGGGCACAAGTGAACAGCTTGGAATCTTGTTATATTAGTATCCACTTATATTTTGTCTGTAGCAAACACAAGTGTGTGGGATGAATTTTAAAATTTTAAGCAGACAGTGTCAGGCTCTTTTCTTATCAAAGACAGATAGATTTTTAGTAATAACAAGCACTAATTTTATAGTTGCTATCTAGTTGTATATCTGCTTTTTTTTTCTGTCTTGGATGTTTTCCTATTCTTTGGCTAATGCTGAATAAGATAAGGCACTTTATTAATAGCAGTGCAAGCTGAGTTTAAGAAGGGCAAAGATTAGAGCATGAGAATAATTTTTCTGATGCGTATTTTAATCTATTTGGTAGTTAAGCAAGACACTGCAGCAGTAGAATGGTGATTAGTCAGCAGCAGTCACTCATTCTTTGTGGTATGCAGGTCAAAAAGACTAGATTTTAACCTCAGCCTACAATGCCCTGCTCCTCACTAGAACAGCATGCAGGAAAATAACCACCAAACCACACAGCTCAGACAAACATTAAAAATAACTTTCCTTTGTCACATAGCATTCACTCGAATGCTTCAGGATGATAGTCCTGCACTCCTGCACAAAGACGCAGCCCTGTCTGCATTGTTGTCTTCACAAGCCGTCAAATGAAATGAGGTTTAAATCCATTCCCCTTATTCATTCCTGTGAAGTCATCATAATGGCTTATGTCACAAATATGTTCTCCTTAGGAACAGGTTGCTTGATACGATTTTGCCTCTATTATAAGAATGGAGGAGAGTGAGAGGCTGGAGTTTCAATGAATAATCCTACTCAGAGCTAGAAAGAAAAGTGTGCAAAAAAAAAAAAAAATCTTCCAGAGGAAATTAGTTTTTGTAATAGAAAGGAGAAAGAAAGATGGATTAGGAGAAGGTTTCACAAAAATTGTAACTTTGAGAAAGATAACTAAAAATGGAAAAAGCTGTCACCAAATGAAATAATCATCTGTCTTTAATTATGACAAATTCCAATTGGAATGTTAACAACCTGACCTAATCTGTCTGGATATTTACATCTATTTTGCTGAGAATGGTTCTGTCAAATTTCCTGACCACAGACTTTTTTTCTAACAGAGATGAATAGAGAATTTGGGAAGAGAAACCACTTAATACATAAATAGTAGCTGGATGACAGCAATGGCAATGTTATATCATGGGTAGTAACATCATGTTCATGTTCTCAATGCTAGTCTGAACAATAGATGCATCAAGAAAATATGATCTCACCACTTGAGAGGATGCACCAGGTCAAAGGGTGAATTTAACCAATCTCTGTTACATGATTTAGGTTTGAAATTATGAGAAGGGATGCTCTACAACTACATCCTTGAAATCAAAATCCACAGCATAATAACAAAAATGTGGCTTGGCACATTTTAACTATTTCCTAAGGGAAAACAGCTCAATCAGAAATCGAAAGAAACACTTTAGGTAAAAGTGACTCAGACAAAAACTTTTAGGTGTAGACAAGGAGAAGGCATCTAAACAGTTCCAAATGAATTACAGATTTTTTGTTCTATTTTTCTATATCTCTGTGTGCTTATAAGCAATATAAATCAAAGTATTCAGGTACAAAGTATCTGAAATGAAATGCTTATCTTTCAAAACTTTGTATTTCTTTAGCTGAATTCAGGATTACTTCCAAATAGGACAAAAAACAACATGCAAAAAATCCTTTCTGGAGTGGAATTTTTTGCTAGAGTTTTCTGTTAATGTCTGTTACTAAGAGATAGGAGCAAAAATCTGTAATCCTTAAAATCATAGCCCAGTCACACACTAGGGAATAAGGTAATTATCAAAATAAATTAGGGTGGGGACTTAGTGAGATGCTTTTTTTTTTATTTCCTGGAAAGAATTAGAAAGAAATTAATAGTGTGCTAGAAACATCATGGAACTATGTTTGGTTTCATTGTAGATTCCAGAACCATAGCATCTGGCAGAGACTGAGGTAAATACTTAGGTTTTCAGACATATGCCCAGTGCAAGTCTTTTTGAAGGCTGTTTTACGTGATCGCGAACCTATATCAAATAACAAAGTCATCATAGCATTATAGGGGAAAATTAGCAACCCTTTAGGTTAAATGTGTAATACAGTACAACTAGTTTGTGGTTGGCCAGTTTCTCTTAAGTACAGATTTCTTCTTGCAGCAGTGCAGGTGGAATGAGAAATGTGTGGTAAGGAGTTTGCAGAGCTACTACAGAAATTGCTCCCTCCTTGAAGAAGAGATCAGAAGAGGAGCACAGAAGTGATGAGATAGCATCACCTTCCCTAATATGAGTTGCTTGATTGCACAGGAACAAAACGGTTACATTTCAAGAAGCAGAGGCTGGGCAGGACTGATGTGTTTGGAAGCATTTGCACATCTTCCATGTAGTAATGTAAAAGCCCAGACAAAGCTTCTTCAGGATCTTGCTTTTAAAAGTACCTTTGTCGTCTACAATAAAATGGCACTGCTCAATGTGTTACAGAAATGCAAAGAGAAACATACATTTGTTTTTTTCTTGTCAGCCTTATATGAGCTTTTTGTAAGGTAAGATAAATGCTTTCAAAGTCACCTGCTGTTCAGTATAAAAAGAAAGCAGAGAACAACCTTCTGATACTCTCAAAGTCTGAGTCTATATGAACAAAATCAGAGGGATTTGCTAATTGAGATTAAAGTACTGAAAGGCTGAGCTGCATTAAGAGGAACTGAGAAAGAATTAAACATGCAAGGCCCAAATTCATTACGGTCAGTGACCACATTTACGTTGGTGAAGAATTTTCCTCATAAACTTGATTTTTGCCTCCTTCACCAGAAGCAGATCCATTTTAAATGTAATTCAAAAGCTATGATAAAATGACAGGCAGATAATTGTCAGTTATATTAATTTGCGTAGCATTAGACCTAGCTGAGGAGGGAAGATGTGTCCATTAATAGCTGTAAGAATTCAAAGTAAGATCTTCAGTAAGGCAAAGCTTAAAAAAACCCCAACCAAAACCCAAAAAAAAAACAAACAAAAAACAAGCAAAGGGGATCAAATTCTTATCATTTCCATGTTAGAGACAAAACCTAGAAGCTGCATGCTACAGAATATAAACAGACAACATCTTGCTGGAAGAGATCTCAGCTATTATCCAGTCTAACTTTTGACCCAGCACTCAAGAATCAACACTAAACCATGTCCTTTAATACCAGATCCACATACTACTTAAACACCTCCAGGGACTGTGACTTCACCACTTGTCTGGGCAGACCATTCCAATGCTTCAGAATCCTCTCTGTGAAGAAGTATTTCCTAGCATCCAGTCTGAATCTCCACTAGCACAGCTTGAAACCATTACCTCTAGCCCTGTTACTTGCCACCAAGGAGAAAAGGCTGGCCCCTCTCTTAGTTGTAGAGAGTGATGAGGTGTGCCCTCAGCCTACTTTTCTTCAGACTGAACAACCCCAGCTCCCTGAGGCCACAGCCATGCCAATTTAAAAGCTTATAAGCACCAAAGGCTCTGGGTCTTGTGACTGTGATTCATGATCTGTTCTGAAATTAAGTTGTAGAAGGACTTAGTCATTTAAGTGATGTAGCTATGTCATAGAATGGTTTGGGTTGGAAGGCACTTTAAAGATCTTCTAAATCTCAATCTCACTAACATGGCTAGGGTCACCTCCTGCTAGGTGGAACTATATGGAACCACACTAGCTCACTTCACTCTTGTAGCTCAAAATAGTAACCCCTCCAGACACCATTGCAAAAATCCAATGGGTATCATTAATCATAATTCTCATTTAAGGTCTCAGTTGCTGCAAAAGTTCTTACCAGTTACCAATTGGCTGCTGCCCACTGTTTATATATAAACAGAGAGTTACCTTGCCACGATTCAGTCACTTCTTTCCTTCTTAGAAAAAGAAATTTTTAAAAAAATAGAAGACAACAATAGAACTAATTCCAGCCTAGCTCAGAACATGGAATTATCATTTTAATAAACTTGTGGCTAAGGCTTAATAAGGTTACTGGCTTGGTTTTGTTTTTAAAAGTCCTATTTAAAGAACAGTATCTAATCACAGAGGAAATGAAAGTATTTGGCCACTACTCAGATCATCTAACTGTTGTTTTGAGTATTATCACATCTAAGTGAAATAAAACCTACACATCTCTGCATATCTACTGCTGAAGTAATTTTAAAATCCACTCTGAAATGTTCCTGGTTTAGCTTTGTCATATGACAGTGTGACAATAATTGTATTTCTATATGTTAAATGTACAGGTTATAAAGGGTTATAAATGGGCAGCAATTTAAGAGTGACTATCAGATCCTTTCAGTTCCAGTTTGCTGCATTTCCATCCTTTGGAACTTACTATAGTTCCTGTCTTCCCTCATGGAATCACAGAACAGGCTGGGCTGGAAAGGACCTGCAAAGGTCAGCTACTCAAAGCCTCTCTTGCAGTCAGCAGGGACATCCTCAACTAGATCAGGTTGCCCAGAGTCCTGTGGAGCCTCACCTTGAGTATGTCCAGGGATGGGGCCACAGCTACCTCCCTGGCCAACCTGTTCCAGTATTTCACCACCCTCATAGTAAAGAATCTGTTCCTAACACCCAATCTGAGTCTGCTCTTTTCTAGTTTGAAGCCATTGCCCCTTGTCCTGTTGCCACAGGCCTTTGTAAACACTCTCTCCCCATCAGGTACTGGAAGGCTGCCATTAAGTGTTCCTGAAGCCTCCTCTTCTCTGGGCTGAACAACCACAGCTCCCTCAGCCTGTCTTTGTAGCAGAAGTGCTCCAATCCCCTTCATCATTTTCACAGCCCTCCTCTCGACCTGCTCCAGACCCCTGTCTGTATTGAGGGCTCCAGACCTAGATGCAGTACTCCAGGTGAGGTCTTATCAGAGCAGAGCAAAGTGGCAGAATCCCCTCACTCCATCTGCTGGCCACACACCTTTTGATTCAGCCCAGGATGTGATCGACCTTTTGGGCTGCAAGCATACATTGTCTGCTTATGTCCAGCTTCTCGTCCATCAGCACTCCCAAGTACTTTTCCACATACTTCTACTTTCTGGAAGTGGCTGCACTCAGGTAATGCTCATTATTATGGGATACACACTGTCATTCATCATTACAGAAGGGACCCACTCAACTCTAAAGATATGTTTCAATTCAACATTTTGAGTTCCGGGAGATCTCTGATTCCTTTGAAGATTCTTATGGGAAGATGTAAATTATTTTTGTTGGAATGGAATTGAAGGACATTTTGTAGATGCTTACTGTTTCTAGAAAAATTGAAAAAAAAAATAAATCCTGGCCTGAATAATTTGCTGTTGCAGTAACTTTGGTCACCAGTTCATAGAAAATTATCTCACTTCTGATGTGGATTTTAAGGATCACCGCTGCATACAAGCTGACAGGGAAAATGTTGGGCTTCCAAGGAATTGCTCTTCTGGCAGCTAGAGAAGCACACAGGGGTGCAGGGACAAAATATAAGAAATACAGCAAGGCAAAAAAGATAAATAGTTCTAATGGCTAAATGTACAGGTCAATGAATGGAAAGTAAGACAGGAGAAGGTGAATACACATGCATCCACATAACAGTGGCTGCCTCCTAGGGCATCTGGAGACAGCATAAAAACTTGACGAGTGCAGGATTAGAGAGTCCCTGAAGAAAATATGTTAACTGGGAAACACTCACTGTTAAAGATTACTGTAGATTACTGCTTACTGTAGAGATGAATATTGGTGTGTGCTTTAAGCAGGATCTGAAATGAAATATTTGAGAGGATTTTAAGAAGAAATAGCATTACCAAGAAACTGATGACAACAAAGCTCTGAATCCAGACCTAGGTCCTGAAAGTCCTTTTATTTCATCCATCACTCAGACTCTTTTTCTGCTGCCCAGAGACCCAAACAATCATGTCTTTTACAATCGTTTTGTTTGACTGTGGTGCTTTAGGACCAAGGTGCAGCAGGTAATTCAAAATAAAAGGTCATTTTGTTAATAAATAACCAGGAGATCTCTTTAAGAACATTTCCTGTCTTGTTCTGAAGTTTGTGCAACATTTGTCAAGAGAAGAACACAGCCATTTATTTCTATACATCATTTAATCCTCTGCAGATGTACCAAATCAATAAAAATGGATGTGTCAGACTTCTTTTTTCCATGAACAAGCCTTCTTTTACTCTATGCACGCAGAGAAAATGAACCACTCTCTTCCATTTTTTGGCACTTTGTAGATAGAAGGCATCATGGATGTGACAGACCAGATATTTCACAGAAAACCAAGAGCATCCCAAAGGAAACCAAGAAGGGTCAATGCAGAATAAATAGGAAATCTCTCTGTGATTCTGGCTCTGGTATTTTTTAGTTTAGCTGAACAACACAATCCGCATTTTGACTTAACAGGAGCACATTTAATAGATTTGCACCAAATGAAACAAAGCTGTGCTTCCTTTTTTCCTGCTCCCTGGAGGTATCATCCTCTCAACCCTAAAAAGAGAATAGAAAAGACAACAGAGAATAGAAAAGACAATATCCCTGACTCACACCTCTGAAGATTTCTCATTCAAGCAGCAGAACAACAAAGATTTACAAGCTCAAAACTAGCAATAGACCAAAACCCTGGTGATTGTCATCAATGAACTACAACCCCAATGGGGCAGTCCAGTGCAGAAGCTACACTGGTCCCTCACTGCTGCTCACCAACCTGCCTGCAGTGAACTGCAACACATGGTGTTATGATGGGGAAAACTAATTAATGCAAGATGATTTTTTTTCAAAATTAATATTGTTATTATTTTTGATATTCAAAACTCTTGACACCTCCGACTACTTAGCTTAATAATAATCATCGGTTCTTGCACAGTCATGGAAACATTTTACATAGATAATAGCTGGATCTAGTAATAACCAGCAAAATGTATAAACATTAATTGAACTGGAAGAGAAGGTTCTCACAGACAAATACTGCTTGTGGTCAGTATACCACTTGCCCACTAGATGGACTCAAGAAGCTCCTTTCTGCATTTACTCACAAAAGTAAATGTGTTACCTGACTTGTGTGGCTAGCTACAGCTTCAGACAGTACCCAAATGCTTTCAGGGAATTCTATTACTGTCAGCTGCTGAGACTTCTGGTCCTTCCCAGGCTCCACAGGCTGGGGGAAAAGAAGCAGACAATCTATGACTTGGTCCTCTGGATGAAGTACGGACCTCCAGGACCTCCTGTCTTGGCCGGAGACTTTCAGATTCAGATGTAAGCAGAATGTCTTGCAATGTGCAATCTTAGCAAGATATCACACTGACTATGCAGGCCAATTGTGTGGAGGCATTTAGAGTCTGCTTCTCGTAAACTCGTGACAGTGGAGTTTCCAAACAAACAATAAGGCAATAAGCAATGGCAGCAGGCAACAGCAAGCATGAATATCATGGCACAGCACAGCAGGGCAACACTGCGTTTACTGCATATTTCTTTTACCAATATAAGCTAAGACTAATGGGCCTTTAGACACAGAATAGACAATCAGAATGGCACTTATTCAAGCTTGACCATTTTAGGTGAAACCATAGGCTTGCTTTACCCAAATTTGGGAAAAGCATAGGCTTTGCACAAGGCAGGCTCAAGCTAAACATGTGTATCTTGTTTACCACAGGAGAAAAACATGCCTGGGCAAGCCAGTACATGTATAAGCCTATTTCTGGCCCATCAGGCCTACCACTGGTGGTGGTAGGCTTGATGGGGAAAATGTGGGCTTATCCATGCCCAGACATGTTCCCTGTCCCCCCTCCTTCTGTGCTGGGGAAGCAATCTTGGGAGGGGAGGGCAAAAGCCAGGTGAGGCCTGGCAAAGTCTCCTTCCAATTGGCTAACCTATGTCCAGTGCCCCACTAGTCACAGGCTGGATATTGATAAAAGAGATAAGCAAGTAGCACGAGGCTGCTGACACCTCATTTTGCATCCTGAATTTGCCTAGAGAGCTTACCAGGAACAGGCTCCAAATGCTTGCACACAGTCAGTTTGCGTAGCCCTCAGCATGACATTGTGCTGCGACTGCACACCTCAAGGCATCCTGCCTGCACCTGCTAAGACTAGAAGTCCTGGAGATACACAGATTATCCAAAGGAGCCTGGACACAAGGTCAGAGATTTCCTGCCTCCTTTCCCCAGAAGCCTGGGAAGAATCAAGACTCAGCAGCCAGAGTCCCACATGTTTTGGGTACTGCCTGATTTATAATTTTGTGAGTAAATACTTAAAAGTCTCTTCCAGTATAATATTTGCATTTGCCACTTTAAGTAATATATGATCTAGTTTTGCCTGTGCCCTGCGTGTATAAATTTCCAACCTGTGCAATTTTTGAACCTCTGAATAAGTTTCTGGCAAGTTTTAATGTTAATAAACCATTTTCATAGTTATTAACAATCATCACCTGGATATCAAAATTAATATAGGTTATTGATTTTGCATAATCTTTCACGCCATGACACATGGTTTGTATCTGTGTTGGACAGTGAGGGCGTGCTCTAACAATATCCATGTGTAACAAGGAATATTGATTATATCCAGCAATGAATAGAACTGCTAGCAGGGGCTTCACATAACCTCACAGAGGATGAGTATCATCGTAACTGCATCTGACCACAAGAAATTTCTTTGCTCTTGGAATTCTGCTGTATGGGTTTGGGATGCTGGAAAAATGCCTTCTTTTTAATAATCTGTCATGTAGATAAATATAAAATAAATGTTTTTTAAATCCATGTCATAGATTTTTAAATATCCATCACTTTTATATTGGTGCTTGCTTGAGGCTGAGGAAAACACTATATGCCCAAGAAACTTAAGCAGTCATAAAGGCAATAAGAAAATATTTTCAAGGAAATAGTTTTGACTGATGAATTTGTGTGAACAGAAAAGTCCTTGTCAGTTTATTGTGTACCCTGTCAAACCAGTTTTGCCAATAAAAGATTTTATTTCCTGAAGCTACAGATGCACTCTCAATCACAACTGTGTGCATCCTGCTTTTTTATGTGCCAGTATATGTGTGGGCTTGGCACACTGCAAAACGAACAAGATGTAGATATGAAAAGTAAGGTAGCTGAATGTGAAGTAAAGGAGGAGAGGCAGAGAAGGTGACAAGGTTCAAATGCTTGGAAAATAAAAGAATACAGGAACAAGAAAATATTTCCAAGGCACAGAAAGGACTGTCCTGTTTTTTGGGCCAAGTGACAACATTGCTTCTTCCTGAGAGTAGAACTGACCGGCATTCTGCTCACTGGCTTGCCAGGACAGGTAAGTGGTTGCTGAACAGGAACACTGTCATTCCCAGAAGCAGTATCATCAGCCATTATCACCAGAAGATAAATTGTTCTTCTTGTTTGGAATATTTTATATTAAAATGGTTACAACAGAACAGTGACTTTGAATCTTCTGAATTCAGAGGGTTTTGGAATCTCTTCTCTCCCTTACACAAAACATAACCTGCCTTTTACTTAGCAGAAGGAAAAGGGCAAGCTGGTCCTGGCTGCCTCCTCAGATGGAAAGGGTGTAAAAAAAAAGGGGAATGGGAAAGCATTCAACTTGTTTCTGCTATATAGTTCTTAGAAATAGCTGGCTGTCTCAGGACGGTTTCCTGCCAGAGCTCTGAGCAGATCCTACAAAATCTAGAGAATAAAGTTACAAGGAGAACAAGTGAAAAGTCAAAACAGAAGGAGACAGAAACAAAAACAGTGAAGCCAGTGTAGCTTATTTCCTACTGTATTGTGTTAAAGGTTGAAGCAGAATTCATTGGCCTTTGCTGACTTCAATGAGCTTTTCATCAGTCTCTTATTGCAAATGTAGCTTAAAATGACAAGGAAATCACAGCAGCAGTGACACTGCATAATTGTGTTTAGAGATAGGACATGGTTTGCAAATATCTTGTAGAGCTTTTTGTAAATACCTAATTTAATTAACAAGCTGAATAAGCCATATCCATATTCTACCAGAAAAGTTGACAGTAGTGATATAATACTAGAAACAAAAAAATCATGGCCTCTTAAGATGCTATTCTCAGGCTCATATTGAGAATCAGGGGTATAAATCAGTATAAAGTTCACTGGTATCTAGAAAGTAACATTGATTAACACAAGACTTAGCTGTTTCTCATGACAGTTGTTGAAAAGAAATAGTTCAATTAAATATTCAGAGTTTGACTGGAAATACAAGATGGCAGAAATTGCCATTGTGTATCCCCCAGTCCACACATTTTTGCAGCCTTCACTCTAAGGAGTAAAATAGAGTCACACAAGCACTTACTGTCTCAGAGAGGGATAACTCTATAGTAGAGTTTTCTATATAGAAACTATAGAGGGAAACTCCATAGTTTCTTATGAACTAAGAAATTCTCCATCCTCTCTTGGTTTTGGATCATTTATTGTAGAAATGGTTCATTTGCCTATATTACTTCTCAGGTTTAGGACAAAAGATCATTAATAATGATGTATTTTAAGCAAGGTATATAATTGCTACCCAAACTTATTCTCCATGATACAGCATTTATTTTAACAATAATTTTAAATTAATTTCAATTACCTCAGGGTCTTAAAGGTTGGATAACTGCTGGACAGTCTGGGACAAGTAAGACTTCATCCTCCAAGAACAACCCAAAAAATCCCAGGACCCCACAGGACTGTTCCTCTGACTAAAATTCACTTGGTTATTATGCATAGGAATAGCCTGAGTTCCTGAATTGCCCATATGGCTTTTTTACCTGACTTGACTTTATAGACCATTTTGACAGTAAACCCATCTATACTCTCAAACATTTTCCTGGAGCACAATCACAAGCTACCTGACCTAACGTTAACATTTCATGCCTGTCTTGGCGACTTCTGTTCAGACTTTCTGCCCTTAGATCAATGTCATACAAACAACTTCAAAAAGCATTCTTGGTGAGTCCTTATATGACTAAGAAAGGAGAATGGCCAGGTTTTAGCTATTTTGCAGAAGTTTTCCAACAAGCCTCAACTTAAGAAATGTTGAATATATCAAGGACAATAACAACACAATCCCTGCAACTGAAATGTAAAACAGGTAGTGGAGGAGAGGCTTGGAAAGAATTTGCCATCTCTGCGTTGCTGGTCTTGTACAAGGAGCATCACCATATTTGACAAGGGATGGTGCCTAGGTGCTTTGTGCTTAAAAAAAAAAGTCAGAGGGCAAACCTGGCACATAACTAATTTATGTGATTCCAGCAATAACTGCACCACAAGTTTAATTATGACAAGGTAATTCTGATTAGTGTGATGATCTCACAGTAAGTCTCATTATGACAAGAGCGACCATAAGAGTGTCAGTAATGTGGCAGATCAATGTTGTGCTGCATATCAAAGAAGAAAGATGTACAGATTTTGTGATGAGGCAGGAAGGAAAGAGATACTATCATCTGATAGTATGTCATTGTAAGATTGCTATTGGTAGATCAAGGGTATTGGCAATAGTCTCCTTCATTAGCCTAGTTATACTCTGATAATGTTGAGATTGAAATCAGATCCAGCAGATCAAGAAAGCTTCTCCTCCCCCTCTATTCTGTCCTAGTGAGGCCCCACCTGGAATATTGCTTCCAATTCTGGGCTCCCAGGGATCTACTCAAGAGACTCCAAGGGAGGGCTACGAGGATGATTAAGGGACTGGAGCACTGTCTTATGAGGAAAGGCTGATAGACTTAGGGCTGTTTAGTCTGGACAGGAGAAGACTGAGAGGGGATTTAATAAATGTATATAAGTATATGAGGGATGGTGTTCAAGAAAGAAGGGACAGCCTCTGCTCATTTGTGCCCTGTGATAAGACAAGGGACAATGGATGTAAACTATAGCACAGGGAGTTCCACCTCAACACGAAGAAGCACTTCTTTCCTGTAAGGATCACAGAGCACTNGGGGGGGGGAGGAGGGAATAATTTTGTGTGATATTGATAAATAATCAACATAAAGAAAAGAAGGAAAATACTTCAGCTGCAAGGTGTGCTCCTATGGCTGTATCCTGAAAAATCTCTCAACGTAATTAAGAAAGAACTACCAGGGATATTAGAAAACCTGTAATGAAATAATTTGCACATTTTTTTCTTATTCACAGCAAAGATGCACATCAAAGCTTGTAAGGAAAAGACTGGTATGAAAATCAGAAGGCACAAATCTATCACACAGAGGTCTAAAGAATCAGTTGTAGTTTCTAAAACATTAATGAATTTCCCCTTTCTTCGTCACCTCTCTTTCAACTGTTTTACCTCCTATTCTCACACTTCAGATGCAACTTTAAGATTCCTATAAGAACAAAAGAAATGAAAAGAGTGATGTTGTGCAAAGTCTGTTGTGCCCATGGCCCATTAAAATGAATATTGGTGGGTGTCACATGTCTTGTTTTTATGGTCATTATCATGAATTGGTACTAGGAGAACATATAAACTAATTACTTGAAATCTAAACCTATTGTATTAACATTTAAAAGTATTAAATCAGCCATGACACCTGAGGTATGAAGCCTCACAAATCTAAAGAGAGAGAGGATACAGAGAGGAAAAAAAAAAAGCACAAAGGTTTACTATATTTCAGTATCAGAATTGGAGATGCAAATTTAGTTTCTGAAGTGCCAGCATAAGGCACCACTCGCTAGTGGGAAAACCACTGGAAGCACACACAAACACAAAGCACTATTTATGGGAACAATTTAAGTACACAAAAGTTGACAATTACAAGACAGTATTTGTCATGGTAGAAAAGAGTTTGTAAACCTGCCATATAAGATACTGAAACGTAAGAATGATGAAAGTCTGTGAAAAATTGTGAGAAAATAATACTGAGAGAATACATAATTCAGGATATTCATTTTCAGGCCTCTCCCCCTCTGTGATGTTAAAAATGCTTCAGGAAGAAAAGTTTAATTCATGTCCTTTCACTTTATGCTTTCATCCTCTAGATACTGTTTATTCTTCTTTTAATTTCATTTTCCTCACCATTCCCAAATCATTTTAATGCTAATAGAATTGGACCATCCTCTAGACTATTCATAGTTTTTGTTACCATTGCCTTTTTAGTATGTTTCCTCAAAGTAATTTCAATAGCTTTTTGTAAGCTTTTAATAGATCATTTCTGCTCCAGACATACAAACTTCAGGTTGATATCATGCTGCACTTGCATAAGGTAAGTCATAACTGCTGCTATCCCTGCAGCTATTAGTAAGGTCAGGTCAGTGATGAGACTTTGACCTTTGGAAAAAGCCCAATTTAAAGTCAGCCTATACAGGAACAAAGGTACCTCCATTTGTCATGTATTATTTTTAAGAACACTAAGCAAATATTTCCAAGAGTAATATGACCTGTGGTGACACAGGTTTTCTTCTTAACCATCAAGGACAAATATTTATGGGAACATTCTTTTGGTTCCATAGAAAGTAACAAATGTTTGTTCTTCAAATGTTTACTTGCAGTCCTGAAAGAGCTTTAATCAATAAGGAACTGAGCTCCTGCAAGACCATGTTATTTCTGGTGCAAAACCAGCTGATAGTACCTTTCACATAAAATAGAAGAGTTTGGTTTTTTCCCTCCTTTTTCCATACTCTATGCCCTGTGATTTTTAGGTTCAGGTTATCTTACTCATCTAGTTCCAGTAGTGTCAGCCAGGACTTACATCTTCACAAAATCAACCAGGTTGGAAAAGACCTCTAGGATCATCGAGTCCAACCTATCACCTTGCACCTTTTAATTAACTAAACCATGGCACTAAGTGCCTCATTCAGTCTCCTTTTAAACACTTCCAGGGATGGTGACTCCACCACCTCCCCCAGCAGCCCATTCCAATGCCAATCACTATTTCTGTGAAGAGCTACTTCCTAACATTCAAACTAAACTTGCCTTGGCACAGCTTCAGACTCGGTCCTCCCATTCTGTCACTGGGTGCCTGGGAGAAGAGACCAACCCCATCTGGCTACAACCTCCTTTCCAGTAGTTGTAGAGAGCAATAAGGTCTTCCCTGAGCATCCTCTTCTCCAGGCTGAACACCCTCTCCTCGTAGGGCTGTGCTCCAGCCCCCTCACCAGCATTGTTGCCCTTCTCTAGACACGTTCAAGCACCTCAACATCTTTCTTAAATCGAGGGGCCAAGAACTGGACATAGTACTCAAGATGTGGCCTAACCAGCACTGAGTACAGGGGCAGAAGGACTTCCTTGGTCCTGCTGGCCACTGTATTCCTGATCCAGGCCAGGATACCACTGGCCTTCTCAGCCACCTGGGTACACAGCTGGCTCATGTTCAGCCAGCTCCAAACTAGTCTTTGCAAACTTGGAATTCTCCAGCTTGTCTACTGACAGGAGCAGGGCAGCAAAAATACTGGTTATACATGTGAAAATTTGGAATGGATGTTGCTTTTTATCAGACTTTTTTGTCAGGCTGAAGACTTTGATAAGTAATTTATTTCTATTTTTATATTTGTCTTTAAAGTTATAGCTAACTTGTAGAAATATGCAGTCATTGCCTTAAGCAAACCAAATTATAATTAAGCACCTTCAGAGTCAGGTAGCCGTGACAATGATATGCTGAATCCAGCAAACAGGTGAATATTTGTGTTCTTTTCAGATGATACCTCAGCAGAGAGCGTGCATGTTAGGACTAGCAGCCTGGAAGTATTCAGCATAGGAGCTGAATAAGATGCCTTTTCTTGTGAGGCACAAAGATGATATTAGGAAGAGCTGGAGAACCTTTTATTTACAGGTTTTATTGGATCCTGAAAAAGAGATAAGAGACCTTTTAAAGAATTTCTTGTCCAGTATTCGCTACAGGATGTGGGAAGTGATCTCCAGAAAGAACTAATACGCTCTGACTCTATAAACATACTCAATGACCTTGTCTTGGAATGTAATATGTCTCACCATCACAATACTTACTGGATTGTATTTTTGAAGTTGAATTGACACTGAAACAGGGCTTAGCATCTGAGCGTCATGTGGCTACCTAATTGTTGCATCCCTGGAATGCTTCTTGTGAGTCCTGCTGGTGTAAATTCAGTCCTGTGTCTTGGGAGATGCACCCATGCCTCATGCATCTTAAACAAATGCGCATTGCACCGCTAAACAAAGCTTCACAAATGCCTAGCAAAAGACTGAAACTCACGCAGTTGTATGCCCTTAAAATCACAAAGAGCACTGTCAGTTTCTATTTTCACCACATTTCACTGTGCCTTTGTTATGCAGAGAATACTGAGTCCCTCCATTACAAGAGCCCAAGCAAAAGAGGTTACCACATAGATAACCTTTGATAACAGAATATACACACAGACCCATAACCAGGATAAAAATTAGAAGTTATTTTTCTCTCTGATGTGTTAAGCAAGTTCTAGTTTTAACATTCCTAAACATTAGGTCCTTCAGCTATAGGGAAACACAAGTGAGCTGGGAGGTAGAAAAACAGGTGTACTGTCTGAGGTCTCCATTGTCTGAGATCTCTACCTCAGAGGTGGCTTCATTTCTGTAATAGCAGCAGTGTCTGTACTGTACTTTATTCATGGACCATAAAGGTAGAGCAGCTTTCATCCAAATTTAAGATAGTATTAGTTCACAATTGAGAGAATTGCAAAAGGAATGTTGGGGGGTTTTTTTCTCTCTCTTCTTGATGTGCTAGTTTGAAGCTATCTAGAATGTTTTGGTGAGAAGAACTGGATCACAGGCTGTGAAAGGAAAACAAGGCTGATGTCGGCTTCACTCCTAGGCTTGCTGAGAGGTATAAGAACAAGAATCCAAACATAGATATGGCACTACTTCTTCTTCTGCTGGAGAGCTCAGAGGTGCTTTTTTTTCTTTCTCTAGCCTCTCTGCCATTTCTCTGATTAATCCACTTTGCTTCCTAACCCCCTGGCCAAACCTCCATTCTTCCTTGGGACTGGGGTAAAGTTGAGAGGGGTGGGAGAAGGCGGAAGGGCAGTTGGGAGCCCCTCCCGGGGACTCAGGTTTCTGAGTCTAAGGGCTGTTGTATTTCTGTATTACCTTTTACCTTGTATATTTCTGTATAGACTGTAAATATCTGCTTGTATGTTGAGCTAAGCTGTAAATATAAGCTTTGTTCATATTTCCAGAGCTGGCTGAGTCTAGTTAATTTCCAAAGTGTGGGGGGACAGATAACACCCAAACCATCACATTTAATCACCATCTTTTCCCCTCCTTTTTCTTCCCCCAAAAGGGAGCTAGACAGAACACTGTTTTTTAGTGAAAGTAAATTCCTAATGATATGAGAAGTTGTAAAGAATCCCACCCACCATTTCAAAAAGGAACTTGCAAATCAACATCTATTTATTGGAGGGAAAAATGAAAATCCACAGAAAACAGTTCCTATTTGATTAAAGGTTGTAAAAAGGTCTTCTATCGTCTAGTTATGTGTAACACAGAAATCTTTAAATCTACTTCAAAAATATTCTCTTGAATTTCTCCCTCCCAGAAGGGGAGGAAAACATATGTGGATGAAAAAGAATATCAGAAGTTACAAGTTTTTAATTAAGTAGAACTGATCTATGTTCATGAAATGCAACAGAGTAGACTTATCAGAAGGCATCCTCTCTGTAACACACATAACATCAATAATTAGTCTGTAAGTGATAGATCTCTTCACATTCACTCTGTATCATTACCCTTGTTCTCACTGCCTTCCTCATCTGCTGCTGCATTCCATTTTAACACATATTTCTTGTTTTATCAAGGAGCAGCAAGGACTTGTCTGTCAGATACTCACATTCTAAAAATACTAATCCACAGGAAAAATAAGGATCAAATGTAAGGTAAATGGAATTAGAGAGAAGCACAGATCAAGAGGGCACTAGATTGATGTAGAGCAGAAGTAGAATCCCTAAGCTCACAGGTGGTTTTACAGCTTGAAGTTTACATTTACTGAAACATCCTTTGCTATCCAAAAGTTACTTCAGAGCCTGACTCTTCTGCAGAGCAAAGATTTCAGACTGCTTCATGTGTTTCAAGTGTTTTTCAGTCTGCTAATGTCATCAACTTATGTCAAAACTTGACTTTAAAGGTTCTTGTAACACGCACGAAAGAAAACAAACAGAAAACTCACAGGTAGAGTTTGTCTGCAAACAGACTTAAACTATTTAAAGGGGAAAGAAAGCTTTTGCTGTTCCCTTGTTATACCCAGAAATCTGATCAGAGTCCAAAACATTGCCCTAGAACATAGGAATAACAACATACTTGCCTAAAATGGTGAATTTCCTACTCATCAACAAACTGCAAACATGGAACACTGCTTCCTGTTAGAGCCAGGACCGAATAACTCAAATACACATGCAGATACAAGCACAACTACAAAGACAATCTGCCTGCAACTAGAGTAAGAGAAGCCTTACTATTCCTTTTCCATGCATTATCACATACTCTTTGTGTAGCTGGTTTAGAATAAAATGTCTTTGGTGTGAAGGTTATACAAATTCTGTTCCTAGAACAGGAGCCTGTGTCTCTGCAAACAGCTCTTAGACATGAAGTACATTTAACAAAACATAGTTCAGCAAGGAGAACATAATAGATCCTTGAAGCTTTATGTAATTCAAGCCTGATTGTTTGGAACTTCTGCTTGATAATAACATTGGTGGCTTTGAAAATGCCAGTCTGTATTTTAAGGAAAATAGTATGGCACAAACACCAAGGTTGATTTTACTTCAGCTACTCTCGAAGAAGAAAGACTTTTCAATTAGTCACTTCCAAGAACTTCGAAGTCCTTAGCGCAAACCTCATGCCTGCCAGTCAAAAGGCAACACTCAAAGCCACAAGAAGCCCATCAGCACGAGGGCTTCAGGAAACTTTGTCAATGCTGAGGTTAGAAGCAAATTATGCTAGAGATAGGAAAATAATAATCTATGCAACCTACAGGTCTTGCTGCAGTTTACAGAATTGTTAGGTAGAAGGCTGGGACTGCTGCTGGTTCCAAGCACTCTACTTTCATTGGATATTTAAATTGACATTAAAAGCAATATACATTGATGGAACAGACCGCCAGATGAATGGAGTATACTCAATCACACATGAATAAACATCCATATGAAATGCAGTTAAACAAGTAAACCTATGCAGAGGAAGCAAGCTTCAGAAACCCATAATTACCACAAGAAAACCAAACCAAATCAATAAAACACCTAAATCATTATTTTAACAGCCTCCTTGTGATTTTCTGAGCAGTGGATTGTGATTTTCAAACATTTGCAATGATACAGAGCAATACTGCACTGACAATACGATATTCTTTCCTGATGCCAATGATTCCACTTCAAATGGCATCCTGGTCTGGATCAAAAGTAGTGTGGCCAGCAGGACCAGGAAAGTCCTTCTGCCCTTGTACTCAGGGCTGGTTAGGCCACATCTTGAGTACTGTATCCAGTTCTTGGCGTCTCAATTTAAGAAAGGTTTTGAGAGGCTTGAACGTGTCCAGAGAAGGGCAACAATGCTGGTGAGGGGGCTGGAGCACAGCCCTAATGAGGAGAGGCTGAGGGAGCTGGTGTTGTTCAGCCTGGAGAAGAAGATACTCAGGAGAGACCTTATTGCTCTCTACAACTACTGGAAAGGAGGTTGTAGCCAGGTGGTCTCTTCTCCTAGGCACCCAGTGACAGAAAGAGAGGACCGAGTCTGAAGCTGTACCAGGGCAAGTTTAGTCTGGATGTTAGGAAGTAGCTCTTCACAGAAAGAGGTATTGGCATTAGAATGGGCTGCCCAGGGAGATGGTGGAGTCCCTGCCCCTGGAGGTGTTTAAAAGGAGAGTGTATGAGGCATTTAGTGCCATGGTTTAGTTAATTAAAAGGTGCTAGGTGATAGGTTGGACTCGATGATCCTAGAGATCTTTTCCAACCTGGTTGACTCTGTGGAAACCTCTGCTAGGTGGTACCTCACCCTCACACGCTCTTAAAACAGAAAAAAAAAAGCTGCTGTAGCCCAGTCGAGGACTAAAGAAATAAGCAATAGTAAAGATACTGGTTAAGAACAGGAACAGAAATGGATATTAAGGAGTGCAAAACATATATCCCACATAAGAAAAGACGAGGCTTCCAGGGAGTAAAGGATGTAAAACCACAGTTGGTGCACATGTTGAGGATAATTTGGAAGAGAGAAAAAAAATCAGCCTGAGAGCAAGCCAGTAAAGACCTGAGGGGATCTCAGGTTTATGTTTTCAAATATGAAATGCATACTGTTACGAAGCAGCAAATACACTGGCTAAATCCATCACTATGTTACTGAACCTCTTTGCTGATGTAAACATCAGTCCAGAACAGTAGCTGGGAGATTTGTACACTCTCAATTTTCTCCTTTCTGCTATATGGCTGCATAACACATTGTTCCCAGCTACTAAATTATTTAGAACTTCATCTGCAAACACCTGGAAACATATTTCTTGCTTCAGTTCAATCACTTGCTTTTTATACCCTCTCTTTAATTTACCAGCAAAGAAAATAATAAAAGCTGTTATTTCAAATGCCTCTTTCAGATCATTTTGAATTACTTCAGCAATGTGTTACCTCAAAGCTATTTTTTTTTAACAATCATTTCTCTCTATCCTATACAGGACATAACACAAATTCTGAAATTAGAAGTGTGTTTAGAGACTGCACTTCATAAATAGTTAATGATATATTGTTATGGTTAATGGAATAAAACTCAGGGGAATAATAATGGCAAATGTCTCTGTGGTATGCCTTTGTGATCTGGAATATATACTGCAGGATAAAATTATAGAAAAGCTCTTCTATTTAAAGGGGAAATTATCTCTAGAGCTCAGCAGTCCCTAATGGTGTACAAAGAGATGTCAGAGGACCTTCAGCAAAACATCAGCACTGGGCTGAAACTTTTGTATCCAAATTCGTGGTTCTTTCCCTAAACCAGATACAGCACAATGGATTTGTGAGAAGCTGTCCATGGGATGGGTTAAAGAGATGTGTCTTAGCTCTTAGGGTTTGTGTTCTGGAATAAAACCCCATTTTGGAAAATGTCAAAACACAGACCAGAAATGAGGAGTTCTGAAACACCTGATGGTCATTTGTCTTGATGAGCATGGAACTGGGTTCTGGGGAGAGGTCTTCCCCAGCTTCATTGGTTGGTGCTTCTTGCCTGGGAATACATCCCCACAGCTTTGCCAGCCCAGGGCCATGTGAGAAGTCCCGAATGCACTTCAGACACGCCCAGATGAGTTTCTGAAAGGCCTAAAGGCTCACACTAGCCTTGGTGTGAAAAAGAGAGCGGTCTGTCCAGCTCCTTCCACCAGCACCATGGAGGAAACAGTGAGACAAAAACCACCACCAAGAGGCAGAGGCACTTGTGTTTCAGATGGTACAATGAACATCAGTAAAGGATGTCTGTCTACAGCGTGCAACATCTCTGATATGTGCATTAGTCACATTTGACAACAACTGCACATTTTCAAAGATGTCTTTAATCAGCAAGCCTTTGCATAATTAGTTGTTTTGGAGCACTATATAAATATTGGTCATAAATCAGGTACTGCCTGGGATGTTGGAAGGACAGGAAAATCTCATTCTGCTCGCTGGAAAGTAAGGAAATTTTGTAAAGGATGATAGAAAAGGAGAAGTTTGTGTATTGGTTAGCAGCACAATGCTTCTGGTCTGTACACCACTCTCTGTCACTGACATCTGCCAAAACACACATCTCAGCCATGGCCATCTGTATGTAGAGAGTGAGGAGAGGGGAACAAAGCCAAGAGAGCATCCAAGCTAAGACAGACACAAATGCTTGCTGCCAAGATGTCTTGTCCCATTCTTCAGTCACACTGGCATGCACAAAGCTTTGGTAACATAGTTTCTTATTTGACAGCCTTCAGCTCTTTCCAAGACTGCTGAGGAGCATTCCTGTGACAAGCACAGAGCTTCAGTTCAGCTTACACTGACAGAAAGACAGAAATACAGCTCTGTCAAAACAGTGGCCTGGTTTGTCAAAGCTGCTGGCCTGACACACCACTTCAAAATCCATGTAACCCAACCCACATATGGAAACAACTTGAATTTGGAGTTACTGATCACCTGTAAACCACAACAAAGATAGTGAGAGGTAGAGAGGTGAACAGATGCAGTTGAATACTTTGAATCTTGGACATCTACTTAGAAGACTGAACTTAGAGCAAGAATTTGTGAAAATGTTGGCTTTCACAGGCATAGAAACAAAGAGTGCTCTGAATTCTTTTGGCTTTCAACAACTACCTTACAGCACTGGCTTTGAAGCCTGCCCACACTTACCCAGTTGTAGTAGCATGGATCTTGGGCAGAAAAGGATGGCATTGCTCACCCAAGCTCACAAAGGAAGTTTGTACAGTAGTAGACAACTATGACAAACTCTGATCGTTACACAGATTACAGCATTTTTCCAACCAAATCAGCAGTCCTCACCATCCAGCTCTCTCTTGCTTTGCCTTTATTCCTGTGCTATCCATTCCAAATGCTTTACTTTGAGTCAGGTCTGGCACAGGTTTGATCCCACAGGGGATCAATTCCATTTACTAAAAGAGCAGAAAATTGTCTTGGCAAAAGCTAAAACTTTTAACTAGGTTAGAGCAGTGAATTGGTTCTCCGTGCAACAAGGTAAGTGCCAGAGCTGAGGAAGGAGAGAGGGAGGGAACTCACTCTTCTGTGTCATCAATCTGTGACCAGCTTATCTGCTTCTTGGATCCGCATCCTGAGCTTCACTACATGTACCGTAAGAGCAGATATCCTGTTTTGTCTCTGACAATCAGTGCAGACAAGGATGATGTGAGAGGGATTAGAAAAAACAACATTTGCAGGGAAGATATTTGCTTGCTATCACACAACCATTTGATGATAAAGCTGTTTACCAAGAGCCCTCACACAATAGTGTCTCAACAAAGCTATTACAGTTGCTCTCAAATTAATTTCAATTTTCTTTTGAGAATATAATTTTTCCATCTTTTGTATTTAAAATAGCTTTGTTTTGATCAACTGACTGTGGTCAAAATATGTCAGCTACATCACAAATCACATATGTCAAGCTGCTAAAGGCTAAACATGAGAAAACTCACTCAATGAAAACTTCAAACGCTGAAAAATAGAGTAATAAAAAAACATAAAGGTATTTCTTTCAGTATAGCCACTTTAAATTCACACTGGAAATTGTTTGAAGCAAACAAAGTGAGGGAGATTGGATCAGTGTGGAAAGGAAGTAAAGCTTGCCCATGGAAATGAACACAACATTCTTCAAAATGGAAAAAAATTGAAAGGCATGCCTGAAACTCTCACATCACATCGATCTTGGCAAATATTTGCAATTATTTCTCCTGTGAAAGAGCTGCAGAGAATTCCACCAAGATGTTTTCCAATAGCTAAACTTTAAAATGATTCAACAATCATGCTCTATGAGAGGAAGAATTAAGCATATTCCTGTCCCACCTAAGAGAAGAATTTTATAAGGCTCAAACTTTGTAAGTCTGTAGCACTGGCAAGAAGAATCATTTTGCCCTTGGGCTACTGATGAAGGGTTAGGTTTACCAGCATTCAAAAGAGTATTAGACATTTATATGGCTAATGAGAGCATTCATGGTTATGTAAGGAGGGATAAATAAAATTAAGGCTATAAGCCTTCAGCCTTCAGGGCTAGGAAAAAAAAATTCTTTGGTGGCAAACTATTTTATGAAGACTTGAGGTAAAATCTTGACCTTGTTAAAGTTACTTATAATTCTTCCAAAGTAGCTATGATTTTACCTCAACCTTGCTTAATTATGCAGCTTCCCTGAATTCATTAGGCTATTCTTCATCTGCAGAACTTCTTATGCTTTTCTACAGCACCTGAAAATAATCAGTATAAGCTACAGATAAGCAGCTAGTTAGACTTTAGGTATAAACTAAAATAACAACTGCTGTATTCCTTTTTACCTGCGTTTTAGAGAACTGAGATTAAACATTGGATCTGGTTAGGAACCGTCATGCTGCTCATTTGGCTGGCTCTAGGACTTATAAAGTGCTTAGTATGAAGTGGCACCACAGTACAGTACATTCCCTATCATACTGTTGATTTATTCATGGAGAAATTCTACTCCCGTTCCACCCTGAATTCTTTTGCATTACCATCGTAGCAGGATCTCTGAAAGTCCCCAGCCTTGCCCAATTTGTGTCATTAGCCCAGACCAGCATCTTGCAAGTACGGTTCTCCCAGCTTCAGTCTATCATCTGTCAGCTGTTCCCCAGGGAACAGACATATACCAAAGCCCACTACCTCCTCCTCTCTTTTCCTTTAGGTTTCCTACCTTCTTGTTTCCCTCACAGACATGCACACCTTCTGTTTCTTCCCCAGTGATTCTACCTGCACCCAATAGTTTTACTTCTGCTACAGATGTGGCAGATGCACAATAAAATTGTAAGGCTTATGCAGATTAGATACCTCATAAAATCCTCTCTGTTTCAGCTGGCAGTGCTAAAGGATAGACCCATGCAGGTCTTTGGTAGCTGTCAGAGCCAGATGCTGAAGTTTCACTGCTTGCCTTGATGCTGTATTCAGTTGTTTATAGTGTGACATCTCCAACAGCTTACATAATTCATCATGATTATTCACTGCATTGTGATAGGATTTGGGATTACTCTTTTGATGTTTGTCACAGTGTGAGCACTACTCCTCTCATGCCGTGAAGCGTGACTCCAAATGGTATGTAAATGGTAGGAAGCATTATCCCCTAGTGCTGCTGATGACAACACCACCTCCATTTTGCCATGCACCCTTTCATGCTTAGCATCCCTAATAAAGCAATAAGATAATTTAATAGTACAGACTTAAAGTGATATATTAAATGAAAACCATTGTTTTCTTCCCCTATGCTATGGTTCCTTCTGTAGAGGTAGAAAGTGAGAAAAAGCTAGTTGACAGTTAAGACATGTAACACAGAGTAAGAGTTGAGATGGGAAATTGTTTGTGTACCTGCTGCTTGAGTTCTATATCAGGGAAAGAGAACTGGGAAATGTGAGCATAGTGAAATACTTATAAAGCCTGCAGAAGTGGCGTTTTCAGACTTTTCAGTCTTTTGCTGACTACCAGGACTCTTGTACCAATTGTTGAGGTAATTCTCAAAGGCTACCTTTGTTTTTTTAAAGCAAATTTTAGCATAAAATCCCCTCCAGCTCTTTGGAAAAATCTTTGTTATGAGCCTCCGCTCTCCAAAACTGAGTGTTTTGAACAGCTGCAAGACCTTCAGTATCCATGTAGTAGTGTTGTACAATGATGCTTCCAGAATCCAAGCATGACCAGTAACAAATTAAAAACCCAACAAACAAACAAACTACACCAACTTAATTTTTCACAGAACCACAGAATGTCAGCTGCTGGAAGGGACCTCGAAAGATCATTTAGTCCAATCCCCCTGCCAGAGCAGGATCACCTATACCAGCTAATTTCTGAGGAAAGTTGAATGGAACCATTAATTTCCCCTCAAGGTGTTTATCTTGGACACAATGGTCTCTAGAGGTCTCTTTTAATCCCTAATGTTCCATGATTCTGTGATCTTAAGACTCAGGTATTTTAACACACCAGCTATCTTTTGTCCTGTGTACTTTGAAGCTATCCTATGTGTATATTGCTAAATAGTCCTCAGAGATACAGAGTAAGATTAAGATTACTGATTATTATTGACTTCAGAGGTGATATATCAGAGTTGATAACTCCCTCTCTTAAGGCTATATAAGCTTAGGGCAAAATGACCTGCTGGCCAGTTTGAAAGATACCAACATAGTTGGTCAAGTCTGATCTAACAATGACACTATGCAAGTTTTATGGACAATATATAAGTAATTTCTTGAATGGAGAAAAAAGCTGCTCTGAACTAACTTGAATGGAGAAAAAATCTGCTCTGAACTAACTCACAAATTAGTTACACTCCTCTCATTTCCAGCAGTACGAAGCAATGTTTGCTGTTTCAAGTCTATTGTACAGGAACCAGAAAAAATAAAGAATTGGCACAAAATTATTTTTTTTCTCAAAACAGGGTAGCATTGGTACTGTAGGAAACAGACCTTGCTTGTGAAATCCTTTTACTGTTATTGTCTATGCCACAGAATGGATATGAAGTTATATAGCTGAACCAACATTCAATCCTCAATTTTTTATACTCAGAGATGAAAGAACAATGGCAGGAAACAGAGCTCTCAGCCAAACCTCATCTACTCTGCCACCCAAGTTCTACAGAAGGAGATAACAAACATTATAAAATGATCTTGCTGCAACAGCTGGGAGGGAAGGTCCCAAGAGTATATGAATTACAGCTCTGCTCCTCTTGCTTGGGTAGCTTTAATTTCTTTGCAAGTCTCACAGCTGTTCTATGCCTGTTGGATGGCATCACATACGGATTTCCTTTTCACTTCAGGCAGGGAAAACTTTCATTTCTTCTCCTTAGTTGGTACACAATGCACAAATTTCTGAAGACAGAGCAGTAACCTAGCACTGGCCTGTGCCTTCAGTTCAAATTAGGTTTGACAAAAGGAAAGAAAAGAATAACAATCCCACGTGTATTTTTTACTGTCTTGATGTCAGAAAGCATAGTGTCTGACTAGTCAGTGCTCCTTCACTAGTATCTCCAACTGCTTCAAGTTCCTGGGGCAAGGAAACAAATCAAAGAGCCAAAAAAGAAAGAGTCTGACAATGCTCCTGTAAGTTTTTGGTTGGGTTTTTTTCGGGGGAGGTTTTTGGTTGGTTAAGTTTTTCTTTTTATTTGCTTGGGGTTTTGTTTGGTTGGTTTAAGGGTTTTGTTTGCTTGGTTGATTTTGTTGCTGTTAGTTTGGGTTGGAGTTTTTTTAAATAATATATCAGTAGGAGTAAGAATGATTCCTACAGGTACTAATAAACTATTTATGACTTAGATTAATCCCTGTAATCTACACTGAGAGTCAAATATGATAGCAATCCATCTCCTGCTTTCCCTCTGGTTGTTTGTCTGGAGCTGGAATGCCAAGTGAAAACTCAATTCACTTACTAAGGAGTTTATTTTGGCTGATCAAAACATTGGTGAGGTTTAGCGAAGAGCAGTCATAAACATTATCTGAGCAAATTGTCTTTGGAATCTTATGATTTATTAGAGAACAAAAACAGATTAACATCCCTATATTAGCAGCATCTTTTTTTTTTGCTTCAGCTTGGCAGTACCATAACTCTAAAGTTATTGCTGTTATTTATATTACTTTTTTTTTTTGAGGAATTTCAGCTAGAATCTGTGCATAACTGGTCAATGTGAACCTTGCTTCCTTTGAGTCCAGTGAGGGATTTCTGTTCTGGTCTGAGACTAATTGGAATATTTTAATGAGAGGAAATTAGATCATTGGATGTAAAAATAAAACAATGATAAAATCTACATCAATTTCCCAGGTTGGGAACTATGGGGTTAAAAAAATCCTCTAGGGACTAGAAATTTGTAATTCAATCCCATAATTCTGCTATCTCTATAAACTCACAGCGAGGTCAACTTCCTCTACTTTCCTCCTCCTCCAGACCTGTGTTGAGTGGGAACTGCTTTTATCAGGACAAACATATAAGGAGGAGACCTCCAGAGGCTTGTGTTTAGGCTTATGGATGGTAGAGGCATTGTGGGAGGGAGGATTGAAGCATTGGGGATTATAATTTTGAGTTGGGGGAAATTCAAAGGGGTCACCATGGATGTCATATCTACTTTGTAATGTCTTCTTTGTATCTCTCTCTCCAAATATAATTTTAAGTTTTTTTTTTCCAATTCATTTGAGAGCTTCATTCTGTCATCTCTTAAAAAAAACAAACACACACAACAACCATTCACTGGTTTGTCAAGAGGGATAAAAAGCCAAAATGTCAACAATTTGTCCCACTCTGATCTGGGACACTGGTTCTATTCACTTCCCCTTCGTTTTGCTCTAATATCTCTCCACAATCTTAGCTAACACATAACAATGTAAGCTTTGCTGGTTGTTTTGTTTGTCTATCCAGGAAAGTAGAGGGAGAAAGAGAAGGTAGCTTTGAGCCCTTCTGGGCAGTTTCCTTTGTCCTTTGGATTTCTGTATTATTTCTGATTTGTATATAGTTGGAAATACTTTCAAATACATTGTGTGCATATATACTTGTACATTTAGCTTTGCTGTAAACATAGCTTCATCTCACTTCCAAGCCTTCTGAGCTGGTCTGGTAAATTTCAATAGTGTGGGAGGGGAAAGTTCCTAACCCACCAGAGTTTTCCAGCTAGTGGGGAGACCCTTCAATTCTTCCTGAAATGCATTTCCTTCCTATTTGTAAAGTGACAGACACATCCTGAGCCAGCAAAGTGCATTCCCAAACTTGCAGCTTCTCTTCTGAATAGAACTTGATACCTGCTTATATCTGAGTATAATGCTGGACTTCTTCAGTGGTTATTAGCACAAGTTTTACATTAAGTACACTGATAGTAGCACCTACCTGAGCTGAAGCCTGCCTGTACTTACAATTTCCTCAACATCTGAGTTTCTGCCACTTCTATCCCCAAGAACTTTTATAACTCTTAAAATATGATCTGAAATGGAGATCTTCATTAGCATGTGCACCACGAGCAGCTTCTTCTCAACAGTTGCTTACAAATTAGATGTATCAGGGACTGCCTCTGACCTTCAGTTAATTATTTTATGCCACTACTGAATTTCAAGAATTCCAGGGGGTATCTTTTAGAAAATATCTGCTGAATATTTGTGGAGCAGCAAATGACACAAGGTCACCCATTTAATAGGATAGTATTAGCATACTGTTCTGAGGACTCAAAAGTTGTCCTCCATTAAGCACCCCGGGTCAGAGGGCAGCAGTGAATGACACACAGGGAAAAGGAATAATTTTTCATTTTTCAGAAAGTTCCATGACACAA
Organism: Tricholaema leucomelas; assembly: GCA_013400475.1. NCBI lineage: Eukaryota > Metazoa > Chordata > Aves > Piciformes > Lybiidae > Tricholaema lacrymosa > Tricholaema leucomelas. Next base: position 279,711 of record WAAF01019954.1, on the reverse strand, counting down.
ACTTTAACAGCTCATTTAGAGTTTCATTTATAGGAATCTTGACTTAATTCCTGTTGACTTTCCCTCTGGATCAACAGAGCAGAGGCAATTCAGTCCGGTGAGAGCATTTCTGAGCATAGCAGTTGTAAAAGTAATTGTATTTATGGGCACACCTCACCCGGACTCCTGCTTCTGAACGTGGTTTGCTTTGTTTGACTCATTCCACAAGCAAATTGTCAGCAAAGTACTAACCTCAGCAGCAATGTCCTCAAGTCATAGTAGATAAGCAACCAACTTGGTGTACATACACCTGTTACAGCCTTGTTATACCCTAGAGGGAGCTCAGTCAAATATTTAAAATGTCATGGTAATATTAATAACTGTGACAAAAATTGGGGTACACTAGGTCATTGACTTTTATTTGACTGCCCATATGTTTGTAACCTCCTTTTAAAAACTATTCTGTATTTTTTATTTGTTCTCATTCATTATATATAGGGCATGAATATGAAAAAAAAAAAAAAAGAAAAAAAAAAGAAAGTTGAAACAGTTACAACAATCAGTCCAAGAAACTCCCAAAGAATTATTTGTGTTCCAGGAAACGTGACTGGAGTAGATGAGCTCATATACTCCACAGAGCAGTAAGTGTCTAAAGTCATGAAGTATTCCTACTTCACTGAGGTATGTGTGTGTTCCCTGCAAAGTGGAAATAGATAGAATAAACCAGGTTTAAAATCTTGATGATAACCTTTGTTTTGTTACCTACAGAACTAAATCTCCTCCTAAGTCTCTTATTAATCATAGAATCAAGCAGGTTGGAAGACACCTCCTAGATCATCCAGTCCGACCTATCATCCAGCCCTATCCAGTCAACTAGACCATGGCACTAAGTGCCTCATCCAGGCTTTTCTTGAACACCTCCAGGGAGGGTGACTCCACCACCTCCTGAGTGGCCCATTCCAATGGCAAATCACTCTCTCTGTGAAGAACTTCCTCCTAGCATCCAGCCTATACTTCCCCCGGCACAAGTTGAGATATGGGAAAGCAAGTCTGGCCAGGAAAATGGGTAAGAAATACTCAGGAAAAATACACATCTCTGCCAAGTACAATCATACCGCACAAAAGAACTATCAATATATCTTGCTCATCTAATTCTCTGTCAAAAATAAAAAGGTGGAAATTACTGTATTAGGTGGAATCTGCAAGGATAAATTGTGCTTTGCAAATCTCAGATTCTGGTAGTTCACACCAGCGTTTTGTCAGAGATGTGCAAACAGATCCAATTCTCTTAAGCATTTTCCCCTGATATTTGCTGCCTGACCTACTGCTCTACCAAGAGTTTTTTATCCAACAAAACCTTAATGCATCCCCGCCAACACTGGAGAACCTTTTGGTTCATTGCACTCCAGCTGAGAGGAGAACCAGCCCTGAAGCATTGCAACAAATAGAATAGCCCCTTCACTAGAGAATTGCATAAAGGGAAAACCAAACCAAAACAACAAAAGAAACAAAAAAAAAGGCAAAAAGAACAAACTCACAATCCCAAACAACACACTTTAAAAAGTTACATTTTCAGAACTTTTCCCATTTTTGGCTGAACAAAGCAACTTCAATGTGACAGCTTCTTACAATAGCTTTTTAAATAAGCTTCATTTTGGCTTGTTCAAATCTTGCTTTGCCTTGCCTCAACTTGCTGTACACCAACATCAAGAGACAAAAAAATGGTAGCAAAGTTTAAATTGCTCAGGAACCTATCAGATGGTGCCTTCAGCTTTTAAAAACATCACTGAAGACACTGCAGTTTTCATGATTGCAGTCCAGCTGAGTGAACAGGAGACATCTCCAGACTTCACAGGCTGTGGACTAGCCCTCTAGGAAAGAGGCATTGTCTGCTGATAGAATCCACCAAGCTTGTCACTGCTCTGCTCCAACAGGCAAATACAAAATAATCTTTTATGCATCCAGCCTTACCTCTGAGACACCATGCAACAGAAAGCACAGTCGAGCACACACACTAAGCACTAAGTTACAGAAGATTAACTAATAGAACGGAAACAAATGAGGGGAAGAAATTTTGAGAGAAAACATTGATGCTGAGACTGTCAAAACTGAATAATAGATTTGATTGCTCAACATCTATTAAAATAAACCCCTGTGGTAGTTTCAAAAACCTCACATCACTTTCAAGCTCAGATTCAGAGTGTGGTGAGATCGATAGGAAGATGCCTAGTGAAGAAAGTTAGCAGATTAGAGTATGCAGAAGACAAAAAAACCTGATTTTCCCCAAGGCTGTACACATGTTTTTTACTTCACTTTTCCTCACAAGTGACAATATAGACTTTGGCACACAAGGAATTTGAAACATTTATGCATTGTTTTACAGATTATCACAGTGATACTTAGAGTTTTATTTAGAAGCCTGTTGCAGTGATTTTTACTTTTCCTCCCTCAGCAGTTAGTGTTAATTCTCATTCTTGCTGTAATTTTATTTTTCTGGATTGATCCAGCTGCTACAAGGAGTATAAAACCAGGACTACACAGTGATGAAATTAGAAGTACTTCAAGCAAATAGAGAGAACAAGCCTCTTAAAACAGGTTGGGATTTAAAAACATTCATCTTGTAGAAGTATTTATAGACATTATTTACTGCACTGAGACTGACCTATGTATCTTTTTGTACAAAAGAATTATAAGGCAAGTAAATGTTTTAAGAAAAACAAATGAATGTGAAGAGATAAAGACACTTTTGCTCTGAAAAGGCCATAGCAGTTTGGGCACAGACCATGTTCATCTGAGTGTGAATTTGGAAAATATGTCTTGAAAAATTGAAAAGGATGTGCATTGATGAAACTTTCCAGATTACAAGGACAAGAAGGAAAACAGCATAGAAGAGGAGCAAGACAGCAGACAAAGTCAGATCAAATCTGAGAACTACACTAGAAACAGAATAAGATCTATAAGTAACATCAAGTTCCTACTTATTGATAAAAATCAAGATTTCTTTTACTAGATGGCATTTCATCACTGAAGCAACAGAGAAGGAAGAAATAATGGAAATCCATATGGCTGAAGTCTGTCTTATAGAATCATAGAATGGTTTAGGTTGGAAGGGACTTCAAAGATCATCTAGTTCCAACCCGGGACACCTCTCACTTGAACAGGTCACTCAAGGCCTCATCCAACCCGGCCTTGAACACCTCCAGGGAGGGAGCAGCTACAACCTCCCTGGGCAACACATGCCAGTGTTTCACAACCTTCACTGTAAAGAACTTCTTCCTAACATCTAGTTTAAATTTCTGCTCTGCCAGTTTAAACCCATTACTCCTCATCCTGTCATCACAAGACCTTTCATATAGCCCCTCTCCAGCCCTTCCGTAGGCCCCTTTCAGATACTGGAAGGCTACTATAAGGTCTCCTTGAAGCTTTCTCTTCTCCAGGCTGAAGAACCCCAGCTCTCATAGCCTGTTCTCATAGAAGAGGTGTTTATGATGTACACACAGTAGCTCAGGTGTAAAAGCAGTGGAGGTATTTCCATTTAGCAATAGATTGTTGTTATAAAGGCCTATTTCTCTGCCAGCCTATTAGGCCAGAATCAATAGCACACAAACTCTGCCTCCCTGCATTGAATGTGAATGCCTTCGCATGATATACAAAATTTCAAGAGTTTGGTGTCAGGTTATAGTGTTACAGCCATGATTATTTGACTAATTTAAAATCTTGATGATAACCTTTGTTTTGTTACCTACAGAACTAAATCTCCTCCTAAGTCTCTTATTAATCATAGAATCAACCAGGTTGGAAGAGATCTCCAAGACAATCCAGTCTAACCTACCATCCAGCCCTATCCAGTCAACTACACCACAGCACTAAGTGCCTCATCCAGGCTTTTCTTGAACATGTCCAGGGATGGCAACTCCACCATCTCCCTGGGCAGCCCATTCCAATGCCAATCACTTTCTCTGTGAAGAACTTCCTCCTAAAGTCCAGCCTATACTGCCCTGGCACAACTTGAGACTGTGTCCCCTTGTTATATAGCTAGTTGCTTGGGAGAAGAGACCAACCCCCACCTGGCTACAACCTCCCTTCAGGTAGTTGTAGACAGCAATGAGATCTCCCCTGAGCCTCTTCTTCTCCAGGCTAAACAACCCCAGCTCCCTCAGCCTCTCCTCACAGGGTTTGTGTTCCAGGCCCCTCACCAGCTTTGTTGCCCTTCTCTGGACACATTCCAGCACCTCAACATCTCTCTTGAATTGAGGAGCCTAGAACTGGACACAGTACTAGAGGTGTGGCCTGACCAGCGCTGAGTACAGGGGAAGAATAACCTCCTTTGTCCTACTGGCCACACTGTTTCTGATACAGACCAGGATGCCATTGGCTCTCGGCCAATTGGGCACACTGCTGGCTCATCTTCAGCCTGCTATCTACCAGTACCCCCAGGTCCCTTTCTTCCTGGCTGCTCTCCAGCCAGTCTGTCCCCAGCCTGTAGCGTTGCTTGGGGTTGTGGTGGCCAAAGTGCAGAACCCTGAACTTTGCCTTGTTAAACCTCATCCCATTGGCCTCTGCCTACCCATCCATCCTGTCAAAGTCCCTCCTATCTTCCAACAGATCGAGACCTTTTCCTAGCTTGGTGTCATCAGCAAACTTATTGATGATGGACTCAATCTCCTGGTCTAGATTATCGATAAAGATATTGAACAGGACTGGGCCCAGCACTGATCCTTGGGGCACACCACTAGTGACTGACTGGCTGCCAACTGGATGTGGCACCATTCACCACCATTCTCTGGGCCCAGCCTTCCAGCCAGTTCTTGACCCATATCAGACTGAATGTGTCCAAACCGTGAGCTTGAATAAGAAAAGACAACAAACAAAGAAATGAAAAAAAATGACAACCAAACAAATAACAGATCTAGCCTTAAAAACTCAACCAAATAGAAAATTACTCACCAATTAAAAAAAAAAAAAGAATTCCCACTAAAACCAGTCCTAAAGTATATTCACAGATATAAGCATGTGAGAAATAAATGTTAATTAACTCTTCACAGGATGTTAGGGGTTGGAAGGGACCTCCATGGACCAACCCCCCTGCCAGAGCAGGACTGTAGAGTCAAGCTAGGGTCACACAGGAACACATCCAGACAGGTCTTGAAAGTCTTCAGAGAAGGAGATGCCAATACCTCTCTGAGGAGTCTGTGCCAGTGCTCTGTGACCCTTACAGTAAAAAAGTTCTTCCTCATGTTGAGGTGAAACTTCCTGTGCTGTAATTTTCACCCATTGCATCTTGTCCTTATCACAGGGCACAACTGTTTGTCCCTTCCCTCTTGACCCCCAGCCCTAAGCTATTTATAAGCACTGATTAAATCCCTGCTCAGTCTTCTCTTTACCAGATCAAAAAGCCCCAGGTCCCTCAGCCTCTTCTCCTAGGGCAGTGCTCTAGCCCCTTAATCATCTTTGTAGCCCTCCATTGGACACTCTCAAGTAGATCCCTGTTCCTCTTGAACTGGAAAGTCCAAAACTGAATGCAATATTCCAGGTGAGATCTTATTAGGCAGAGTAGAGGTGGGGGAGAACCTCTCTTGATCTGCTGGCCACCCTCCTCTTAATGTACTCCAGAATCCCGTTGGCCTTCTTGGCCTCAGGGGCACATATTCCATGATTTCACCTTCTAAAATACCAGCATGACCAAACTCTCTTGGCTAGAGTACACCATATTTCACTGCCTTCAAAAAGCCACCTGTTATTTAACTAAAGGCGTATAGTCATTATCACTGGAAACAAAAGTACAGCTAAAGCAGTTGATTATCTGGAAATAGACTAAAATTGCTGAATAGCCAAAATAAAACTTTATTCAATACTAAGAGCAATTCTGGAAACATATCATGCTGACTTCATTAAATTTCCCACCTGATTAATTTTATTCCTGGAATTTTTTTCTCTGACCAGCTGCTATCAGCATAGTTATCTAGCTTTCTAGGTTGTTACTTTGCACAGAAGCATTAATGAGCAGTCAACAGACACAAGCCTGGGAACAATGGGGATGGACTACTGCATTTTTTTAACCCAGCTCCATTAGGGACTCCATAAGGGAGTTCCAGCACCATGGAAGAATGACCTCTCAGACCTAGACCTGATGATCCCTCCATGTCCTAACATAAGGGGTGCCCCACTCTGAGGAAGGACGCAACAGCAACAAGTAGGTAGAAAGGCATCTATGTGAAAACAGCCTGTGCACCAGTTCAGATCCTGCTGAGCTACTGCTTGCTTCTGCTCAACAAAATGTGATCTGAGAATATTTATATTTGCAAAGCTGAAAGTAGGTATTAAAAACAAGTAAAGAAAGTACTTGGGACTTGCTGATTCAAGCCAACAATCAGGCCCTAGGAGGAGAGCAAGGTTGCTGTGCTTTCAAGTCCGTTGTGCTTCCTAGCAGGATGGTCCATTAGTTGTTCATCTCTATTAGAGTCTGATTTTCTCTGGATCCTTGGACATAAAGGGAAACTATATTGTAAGACTGTAGAGTTTGGCATAGCATGTGCTCTATTCTCATTCCACATGGAAAGTCTCATCTACTCTCAAAATCTTTCTGTATAAAATAGACTCTTTTTTTTTATTTTAATCAAGATATTTGCAAGGTGCTCTTCCCTCTGTTTTAACTGTTAGGTTGAAGATAAAACTCTCAGTGTGTTGCCTTCATTCTTTACTGTTATTCTTGATCCTTTTAAATGCTCATTTTCTATTAGCAGCCTTGAGAAGAGTCTTGAGAAAGGTCTGGAGAAGACTGAGAGGAGATCTCGCCAATGTGTATAAATATGTGAGGGGTGGGTGTCAAGTGGATGGAGCCAATCTCTTTTCACTGGTGCACAGTTACAAGACAAGGAGCAATGGCTGCAAACTGGAACATAGAAGGTTTCACCCCAACATGAGGAGAAACTTCTTTATGGTGAGGATCACAGAGCACTGGAACAGGCTGCCTAGAGAGATTTTGGAGTCTCCTTCTATGGAGTCATTCAAAACCCACCTGGATATGTTCTTGTGTGAACTACACTAGGGGTTCCTGCTTTGGCAGAGACGTTGGGCTTAATGACCTCTGAAGGTCCCTTCCAACCTCTAATATTCTGTGATTCTGTGAGCCTTGCACTAGATCCATAGCATCACTACTTACCTAGAAACCTCATTACTAACGTGGAAGTTGTACAAGCACAAATAAACAGCCATCTAGATCAGAAGGGTCAAGAGAACCTTATTTTGGGTTGGAACAAGGGTTCTCTTCCTGACAACAAAGGTCTTGTTACACTGAGCTTATTGAATATGTAATCCCTCTTTGTTCAACAGAACTGTTCCTGATACAAGCCTCAAAGGCTCATTGCAGGTAAAAAAAGGGTGCTAACAATCTAATGATGTGATTTTTACTCTACAGCACCAGAGCTCTTGAGGATTTATTAAGAAAAGGTATGAGTAGAACACAAAATACTACAGATACTTGTCGAGAAGTGCTCTCCTGTCTGCCAGCACCTTCAGATCTTAGCATGGTTTAGCAAACCAAGTGAAGAACAGAAATTAGAGTAATTTAGGCTGCATGGGTTCAACTCTAAACCCCTCAAGCATGACAGCAGACAATTAAGAACAGCTCAACATAATAACCTATTTTCAGTGCTTAAGGCTACTGTATTTGCAAACAATTTCTTCACTGAGTTCCTTAACTTACCTGTTCTAGGGAAAACACTCCATGCTGAGTAAATGGAAGTCATGCTGTTTATGCACATAGACTAGAAAATGATAGGAAAGTAAAAATGCAGAAAAGGAAATCCAGTGGTATAAATTTGGATAAATTAGATAAATTCAGCTCTGGAAGATGAAATACTTATGCATCCAACATGGTGGGCAGGTGTAAGGGAACATATGAAGCTGGAGAAAGACCAGGTGGTATTAAAATCACAAAAACACTGCACAGCCAAGTCTCACAGAAAATCCTTCAGTAAGATTAAAAAAAAAATACAATAAAATAAAATGAAAAAGAGTTGCTAACAGATGAATACTTTCCAGCATGATTAAATGGGAAGCCTCTAGATAGATTTTCAGCATGTTAATGAGTCAAAAGAAACATACAAGTGAGATTTCTAGACAGGTACCTAAGAAAGCGCCAATCTGAATCTTTAGATATCTTAAATGCTTACATGCTCTGTAGGTCTTGACAGGAAAGGTGTCTGGATGATTATTAATCCCTTTCCCAACTGAGGCTAGGCTTGTAGATAAATAAGAGCTTCATTTAAATTTTACTGAAACCCAAAAATAACCAATGTAATTCTGTAAGACTCAAAGTACAACCCCAGCAGAGAGTAGGTTTCTAAGTGATATTAATTCATTATGATTGCCTAACATTCCTTCCATTTTGTTGATCTCAAAGATAAAAGTGGCTTAATGCTTTAAATATTCAATGGAAATTTAGGACCTTTGAATATAAACTTTGTTAAAATTAAAAAAAAAAAAAAAACCTCCACAAAAATATTTTCCTAAGCTTCAGTTCCTCTGATCAGCAAAGGAGGTAAAGGCTTTTTTTCCCCCTTAAAAAAAGGACAGTTTTGTGTCAGCTCATTTTCCTATTTCGAATCTCTCCTGGTGAAAGGTACATCTTGAAAGAAGTGAGAATTTTGAAACTCCAAAAAAGCAGTTTCAAAACAGCATAAAATGACACAGATTAGCATTACCAAAAGAATATTTTTTTAGAGGCCAGAACAAATGTGTTCATGTTTTCAGAATCATCACCATTTATTTACGCATTTGCCTGAAATTGCTCATGTAACATGACTCAGCTTCCCAGATACTTGCAGTCTTTATGACGCTGCCTGTTCTTTAATTCCTCCCCTTCTTGTTTCTTTGAGACAAAGTTACTGTTCTTTAGGGAAATGTCATCTAGGTCTAGCTGTGAAAAGATGAATCATTTGGCCATGAATATCATAAAAAAATAGAAACGACTCAAACAATAACATATATTTGCAAATACAGCTCATTTTTTTCCTGTACCTTTTGTGTGCATTGCAAGCCCAGTGGCTGTTCACAAACTGGGGTCTAAACATCATGCCTGCTGGCTACAGCACATTTAGGGTTATTCTTCTTTTATGTATTTGTATTGCATTCTTGTTTTCTTCAGTCTGGAGTGACTCATGAAAACATGCATCTTTAGAGATGACTTAGAGGGTGGTATGAGAGAACAAGTTGGGGCAAGGTGTACTCTTGGTGAAAGAGATTAATAATCCATCATACAAGTATTAAAAAGAAAGTGTGTAATATGGGTTTCTTAACAAGACAGTTAAAAATGCTAACTCCCATACTGGAAGGAATATAATTTATCTACCTGTTTGTCCACAGTAAGAGCACTATATCACTGCAGCTAGCCATGCTCTCCTGAGTACCTGGCTGCCCAGACAACTGTTTCAACTGCCCCATCCACTCTGATTTCTAAGGCAATCAAGGTAAAGAGAAGCTCTAGATAGAGCTTGACATCTCCTCAATTGCTTTCCTTCAAGAAAAAGGAGATAAACCAGAGTGGGACTGGCATTAAAACAGGTTGATGCAGCCAGCCATCAAGAATTAGAATCTTCTCTTCTCTCAGGGCACTGAGACCATCAGCCTCCCACTCCTCTGGAGCCAGAGGCACAGTTCTGCTAACACCTACACTGAGAGAATTTCTGAGGATTTCCCACAGCATCTTCCAAAGCCAGGCCCAGCTTAGGGAGTGGTTGTTTCTGTCTCACCACTTTCCTCCTGACATGGTAGTTTCTTTCTACAAAATAAGATGAAGAAACAGATGGCAAGCAGCAAGAGAATCAAAAGCAGACAGGCACATCTATTGAGGTGGCTTACTGTGTACTTCATCTTGCCAGAAATAGTGGTCCAGGAGATTGAGAGGTTATTAATTTTTTTTTTTTCTGACAATAGCAAGTACTCATGTTACTACTTAATGGGTTATGGACCTTTTTTCCCTATGAGCACACAAATCTCTAATTCTGCACATCATCTCCTAAAACTGATCTTTTACAATGGTGGTTCATTGATAAAGATAGAACCATAAGTAAGAGCAATAAAAACCCAAAAATATTCAATAAGAGAATTTGAACTTTTTTTAACATAAGGCTTCTGGAAGTGGTGTGAAATACTGGAATTTGGTGATATGGAAAAGTGAATGATATTGATGGGTTGGTTTACTAATTCCCACAGTCAGGAAATACTGTAGTTTAACCCAGATTTTCAAAAGCCTTCAAGTAACAGTAGAAAACCTCACTTAACTAAAACCCACAAACACTTAATTCCATATATATTCATACTATCTGTCATATGGTTAACCAACTGATTGTTTTAGCCCAATACACACTGGAGACAGTTGTCTTTCTCACAAAAGACAGACAGAACAGATAGATTTCCAGAGGACTTTGCCTTCTACCTTAAGGTACTTCTTGTCCATGCTACCTCCTTCAAAAAAAAAAAAAATCTTCTAGTTCAGTTCCCCACATAGGAAAGATCAAAACCAATAAATGTAATATTTTACCCAGAAAGAACTTACAAACAAGAACTGTACATCCGGAGGATGACACAAACCTCTTGAAGTTGAGGAGTCTCTATCAACTTAATCAAATATGTCTGGTAATGCCTACTGCCTGGGACCTGCATCAGAAACAGCAGCCAAATAGCTCCGATTTCTCATTACTCAATCTGTAAAAGCACATTTTTGAAAACTGACCTATCTTGTCCTGGAGCTCATAATTATCCATACCTACTGTGAAAACTGAACAAGCAGAGCTTTTAGGAAACAGAATCCAAGAGTGCAACTCTTTACTGATGAAAAATTGAAATGATGAGGCATTCTGTGTGAAAACACAGCAAGAAAACCTGGATGAGGGCTGAAACAAAAACTGAGAGAGAGGCTGCTTCAGAAATTATGGAAAGGGCAGGAGTCAGTAATGACGTGAAGAGTCTAGAGGGATGAGAGGATTTTTCTCTGAGCCTTGCTTGTTTTCTGTAATGATATTTTCCTTCAATGTACAGCAGCGCTTTTATACGAGCAATTGCTAATATGTCTGGATGAACCTCAGTGTGTAGTACTCCTCAGGCCTTCTATGCCTCTTTCTATTAGCATTCCACATTTAAGAGTGAGATAATGTTTGCTACGCTATCGGTTGAGCTATAAAAACTCTCACTGGTGCAGAACCAAAAGTTGTGTTCCCTGTGTCAGGATCTTTATTAAGATAGTAAACAAAGGCTATTTACTGGCTTCAACTACTATGTCCTTTAAGGAGAAGAAGAATGCCTCACCGGACAGGTCATGTTTGCCTTTTGGGATAAGCTGGAAAAAAAAGTCACAATTCTTTTTTGTCTCTAAGCAAAAAGAAAGAATCATCAGAACACCTCTTACAATGAGAATTATAACTCAATTTTAAAGAAATTAATAACATGAAACCTATACTAATTTACTTTTGCCCAGCCACTGTCACCAAACTGTAGCCAGTTGCCTCTTGTTCAGTTGAAGTATTTATTTGAAAATTTATTAGAAGAGTTAGATCATAAGTTTTAATGCACAAGAGTTCAAAACAGCATATTTTGCTTCTGTCACTTAATTCTTTCAGGGAAGAGAAAGCATTGTATTCCAAAGAAAAACACCGCTCAAATGCTTAGAAAATGATTAAAACTTGACAAAGAGCAGAGAACACTGGCTCTGACACAACAGAGCCTCTTTCTTCTGGTCTTTCATAACTGAAGGGTTGTGCACGCATACACACATGAAGGACCACATAACATCATGAGGAGTTGAAGGAAAAAGATTAAACCTCAAATAGTCATGCCATCCTGTACAGAATAGGAATTTAGTTGTATCTAACTCCAGGATATTCTTTCTCCCCAGACTAAAAAAAACAAATTCCAGCTGCTAGTCAAAAGGAATACAACATCTGTCTGCCTTCAGATCTTTGGAAGTATTTCCTTCAACAAGAGACTATGCATAACACTGTTTCCCTTGTCAGGTTCACAACAGCTGTGGGACTTATTAGACTGGCTTTGTGTTGAATATTCAACAGTACCTTACTAGTCATCTGAAAGGCCTCAAAGGAGTCAAAATGATGATTTACAATATACCTCTGTTCAGATTTTGAAAACAAAATGCATTTTCGTTCAGAAGAGTGAAGGATGGTGTGGACTTCTGCACTCAGTGCTACAATTCCTATCTGTTGACTGAACCACTGTGGACAGCTCCATGGTTTACTTGTCATTGCTTAAACCTTGTCCTTTTATAGAGAAATATTCACATTAAAAATGAAGGTAAATATTTACTACAACAACTATAAGAGAAAAGGACTGTGTGTACTTTTGCCATTAATGTGCATTATCAGCCATAGATGGAACAGACACCTTGGCTGCATGTAAACATGGCAGGACAGAGGCAATGCAATACTATAATATCCTATAGAGCAACAGATCATAATATGATTTAGAGGAATATGACTTTTATGTATCTGGAACAAAAGGAGCCCTTGACATGATGAAAGCCTTTGGTTTCAAGAAAAGTGCTTGCTTTTCTTGAAGCAAAGGCAGAAATGGTCCAATTAGACTTATACATGCTCCAGTGAAATTAGATGTACCCTCTCTGCTATAAGCAAGGCCTACAGCAAGGTCCTCAAGAAAGAAGCACCTAGAAACCGAAGAAAGCTAAGCGAGAAGCAGGAGACTTCCCCCAAAAAGGCTAGATAGGACTCCGAAGACAAGGATTGAGAGAATACATGATGAAAGTTCTGGAGACAGCAATGCCCTGGTGAGAGATGAGATCTGGGCAGTACTGGGAGGAATGAGGAACAAGGCAAGAATTAGAAATACACACCATACTTTGGAGAATAATGTAATTCTAATTATCTAAGGATATGACTTAATAGTTTAATAAAGTCAAAGACCATTCCAAAGTGTTGCCTCTGCCCAAACCTCTTGTTTCCCACAAGGTAAGGTGATGAGGACAGCTTCTCTCTCTGCAGCTGTTTGCACTCCCCTTGTTCCAAGAGGTGTCTCTCTACAGCTTTATATGTAAGACACTATACTAGAAAGGGATCAAGGATACCCATCTGTGTCCAAGTTATACATTTTGCCAGCCTCAAAGTCTATCCAGATGGTAGTTGTCTACTGCCAGCAATACACTTCATCACAGCAAATTGATGACAAGTCATCTCAGCAGCTTTATATAAAAGTAGAAGAGAACAAGGATATGCAAATGTTGGGGATTTTTTATTGCTAGTTGGTTTTTGGTTGTGTTGCTGCTGTTTGTTTGGAGTTTTTGGGTGGTTTATTGCACTTTTTTAATAACAAGTCAGCCAAGGAAAAGAAGTAAAAATTAAAGCCTGTAGTGCTGCTACAGAACACAGAGTTGTTTGGTTTAAAACTCATGTAATTTGTTAGCACTTTCATTTCTGACACATGGCAAATGCAGCGGCTGTGGCCCACTCTTTCTTACCTGCTGTGAGCTGCAGTGTTTGCAAACTTTGCTCTTGCCTTCTCATTACTCCATCTAGCCTGCTTCTTAAATAGTTAGGAAGTTTATAAACATCTCTTGTCTCTCTGTTCCCTTAGCATATGAATTTTCCACTGCTCCTGAAGAAGATTCTTTCTTGGTATTTCTGAGTGATTTTAGCTACTGCAACTCTCTCAGCATTTCTCCTTCCAGCAAACTTTCAAGCAAAATAAAAATAGAGTCCTGGGAAATCCAGTTCGGGCAAGGTTAAGTCATTTTAGAGATAGTGAAGCAGTTGCTTACGGAAGTTTGAAATTCATAGCAACAAGACATGGACAAAAAGAAGTGCTAGATGATTTCCACAGCTGTACACCATTGTGGTGTACCAGTTCTCTGATCTCACACTCTAGAACAGCATCTCCAGCAGTAGTTGCAATTCTAAAAATTATATTGAAATACAGGAACAAGGTAAACAGCTCAAGTAGACAAGGCCACAGAATCACTGTAGCTAGAAAAGACCTCCAAGATCATCAAGTCAAATCATTACCCAGCACTATCAGAACCACTGCTACACAATATCCTTCAGCACCATATCCAGAGGGCTTTTAAATACATCCAAGGATGGGGATTTGACCACTTCCCCGGCCAGCCAGTCTTGATAACCCTTCCACTACAGGACTTTTCATAGAATGGCCCAGGTTGGAAGGGACCTCAAAGATCATCTAGTTCCAATCCCTCTCCATAAGCAGGGACACCTCCCACTAAAACAGCTTGCTCAAGGTCTCATACAACCAGCCTTGAACACCTCCAGGGAGGGAGCATCCACAACCTCCCTGAGCAACTGGTGCCAATGTTTCACCACCCTCACAAGAAAAGGAAGAAGTTCTTTACAAAGTTGTCTAACCTAAACCTTCCCTTGTGTAACTTGATGCAATTTTTGAGTTTGGGGTTTTTTTTTGGTTGGTTTTTTTTCATTTGTTTGTGGTTGTTTTTTTTTGGCCACAGAGTATAAAATCTCTTTCTTTGCTTGTTCGTGGAGGATGATCAGAGGGCTGGAGCATATCCCTTTTGAGGACAGACTGAAAGAGTTGGGGACGTTCTGTCCAGAGAAGAGAAGGCTCCAAGGTGACCTTATTGTGGCCTTCTAGTATCTGAAGGGGGCCTACAAAAAAAGCTGGAGAGGGTCTTTTTAGGATTCCAAGTAGTGGCAGGACTAGGGGGAAGGGAGCAAAGCTGGAGATGCGGAAATTCAAACTCGTTATGAGGAGGAAGTTCTTGACCATGACAGTGGCAAGAGCCTAGAATGGGTTGCCTAGGGAGGTGGTTGAGGCCAGGCTGGATGAGGCTGTGTGCAGCCTGCTCTAGGGTAGGGCATCCCTGCCCATGGCAGGAGGGTTGGAAATAGATGATCCTTGAGATCTCTTCCTGACTGATTCTATGAGATTCTGTTCCAGTGAGTTCTTGGGGCCAGGGAATGCTCTCACACATGGGTACCCTCCACTTTGGGCACCGTTTCAATACTTTATTATATCTTAAACACTAAAACCATAATGAGGAAGGTATACTGGAAACTGCAATACCTATGGCTCACATGTTACAGACACAGGGAGAAACCACAATACTGGATAAGATATGACAAACAATCTCAAGTAGCTCTATTGATCGAGGGGCAGGTTATCCCCATCGCACTGACCAGCATTGCACTTGAGATGCGTAGATAGCAGAGCCGGCCAGCTGTCGTCTCAAAAGGAACCACACCACCACAGTGGTAGACTGGTGCTGATCGAGCTCACCTACCTACGTTCTTGGTTTATACATGTTCGGAATTCTGTGACATACGTCCAGCACATCCCAGAAGGCTGAACCAAGGAGAACCAAGTTCCTCCCTTATTTCACAATTTGTTACGTGACGTCCCCTACTGCCCATACGTGTTGTTGGCTGCCAGGGAAGCCTTCATTATTCTTCAGCTCTCTCTACAGCTGATTGTCCTCTGCAGAGCCTTTTGAGGTCAGTGCTAGCTCCACATACTGTTTAGCCATCACCACATTCTGGCCTCTGATTACAAGGATGGTACTTGCAAACTCTTGGTTTTTTTAGATGTATCACTTCTTGAAAGCTTGCAGACTTAGTTTGTATCTCTGGTAACCTGGCAATGATTGGTCTATTGTCTACTTCTGATTCTTTCCTCTTACAAGTTCTTATACTATTTCTTCTAGGAGGACCCACATAATAAGATTTTCATGTCTATAAATGCCTGTGCTAAACCAGCATTTCTAAGATTTTCTGATATTGAGAATCTAACTGAGAACTACCCATCCCTGGTTTCTTCATGAATCCTAGAGCCACCAATGGGAAAAAGGTTGCAGATTGCAAAGAAGGATGTGCAGAGCCAGCAGCAAGTTGCTGAACATGCAACTCCATAGAACCACCGCAAAGGAACAAGACCTCTAAGCAATTCAAAAGTTGGAATATCCAGTATAACTTAAGGGCCCTTGGAGTTTTACTGATTGATTGGAATTGATCCATAAACAGAAAATCACATTAGGCAGCTTTGCACCTAACCTCTTGACCCAAAACTGGATTCTCCACAACAACAGAGAGAGTGATTTGCCGTTGGAAGGGGCTGCCCAGGGAGGTGGAGTCCCTGGGGGTGTTCAGGAAAAGACTGGATGAGGCACTTGGTGCCATGGTCTAGTTGACTGGATAGGGCTGGGCGATAGGTTGGACTGGATGATCTTGGAGGTCTCTTCCAACCTGGCTGACTCTTTTCTATTCTAGCATTTTCTGTTTGTGAATACTTTAACACAAGGAGAAAACATGTAGACCTTTTGTAACAGCCATAGAAACAATACAGATGTGATAATGTGTGTCAACCAACCCAATATTCAGGAGCAATAACTGTGATTTAAATACAGAACTGGAATCAGAAACCCAAAAGAAGTTACTGCAACAGATACTTCTTTTTCCTTTTCAGTTTTGGAAAAAAAACCCTAAACATCAGTGCATTTGCTACTAGAGTTTATTAAAAATAATAAATCCTGTCTTTTTTGCAGTTGAAATAATGAATCTGACACTCCCACTACAAAACTGTTTTCTCAGTACAATAGCAATAGAAAATTCATAAGTCTCACCAAAGCCAAGCCATCGTTGGCTGACAGTTGCCTGTCTAGTACAATGTATTCATTTCAACATGAAGAAAACAAGAATTGGGAGACTCTCAAGAAGTCATGGCTGGGTTTATTTCTTTCTGGGGTTTTTTTTGTTTGTTTGGGGTTTTTTTGTTTGTTTGTTTTTTTCTTCTGCTATTGTATTTGTATTCGTGACAGTATTTTAGGTTGCAGGTGTGATGATTGCTAAGGGAATAAATGCCCAGAAGTCCAACCCTCGGTGTAAGCAATCTTTGAACTCCAGAGACTGATGGAAACTGTATTGAAAACATCAAATCCAGAAACAGTATCCCAAGAGGTCTCATTACACCTGCTAGACAGCCCAGAAAGTAGACGGAAGTGCTGCAGTTAAGACACAGAAGTAGGACCATGGTCAATTTGTGCCTTCTGGATTGCAACAGCACGTGAGTCTGAGCAGATACAGGCTGCACTTGTCAAACAGATGAATTCTCTCTTTCTCATGCCTGCTCTACATGTTTCAATTGCAGGCATTTCTGCTCTTTTATGGCACCAGGACATAAAGGGACACATTGGGGAAGTCATCCCTGCTCACTCAGCCTGGCTTCTGTATAAGGTTTCCCTGCACACTTGCACTCCAATGACTAAAACACCTAAAAGCTTTTCAGAAGCTTTCTAACTTTCACATTTAGTTCAGGAATATATTGTAAGAAGTGTTTTGGTTTAAACAGGAGATGTGAAACAGCAAGTTTTTAATTTAGTATTAATTCTCTTGATACATTTCTGAATCTCTTAAGATCAGAGGAGGCTTCAATTAACATAAATTACTAGAGAATATTTAGATTTTCATTTTGCTCCAACAGCATACAACTTAAGGTTTGACAAACGGGATAAAGTTTACACACAGAGGTATATTTGAAAACAATAGTTTTCCACACACATTTCTGAGGAGGAAGCAAGGTCTGGGGAGATTTCATCAGTAACGGGAAAAAGACAACCAAAAAAAACCCATGACAGTTGCATAGATAAGAGAAGCACAGAAATTCTTCATCTTTGTTTCCACATATCTCTTATCAACACCCTGACTTGCCTTCATTGGTATAACCACTAAGGAGCTTGCCTTGCAGGCTCCTGTAAACTCCTCATGCACAGAAGTATGCAAAACAGCAGGAGAAATTCACAATGAATTTCCATGAGTGCCTGCTTACTTCCTGGTGAGGGAAAAAAAGGTAATAATAATTCCAAAAAAGGCCACAGTATCTTCTGGAAAATGCAGGCAATGTATGGATAGGACACCAATACAATCTGAAAGCAGAGGTGTATAGGTTGGTTCAAATGAGTGCCACCAAATTCATTTAATTCCTGACAGGTATAAGTCACAGCTGACAGTAGATAACAGCATAATACCATCTCACATCTCCTATTTTTAAACCACAAGATCATTGAAAGTGGTCAGTTTTTTTTGTTGGTGTTTTTTCGTTGTTGTTTCTTTTTTTAAAGCATCCATTTGTGATCAGGCTGTGACCTCCCTATGGCTATGAGGAATTAATCTCCCTGGCTTCACCACGTGAGATTGCCAAAACCCCTGTGTTCACTAAGGGCATTTCCAGCATGGAATTGTTCATGTAGTTTTCAGATTTTTACCTGAAGAAGTGAAAGTTCCCTCAGGTAACTTCTGTAAGACATATTCTACTTTGACTCATAACATTTATGTTAAGAACTACACACAACTTTTCTACAGAAAATGTTTTCACCTAGTCAAGTTTTTGCTCCATTAGTTCTAAAAGTAATATTTGAGGGGGAAAGGGAAGAAATATATTTAATCCCCAACTAAATTTAACAATGATCAGAACTCTTCACATCCCAACTTCATGACTTCCACAGCAGTTCAGTCTTTTAAAAATAACCTGGACAATCAAAATAAAGACTAAGATCATGAAAATCCAGTTGCATTTTCAAAATAAATCACATTATTCTCTACATTAAGACAGGAAGAAAACATTCCTGTAAACAAGAGTGTCAAAACACCTACAAAATTAAATGAAGCATTTCAAATGCTTGCTTAGGAGGCATGGTTTGAAAACTAATTTTCAGACTAGGAGGCCACAAGTGGTAAACAAATTCCCAATACAAAAATGTTTCAGATGGAAATTGCATAAAATGAATGATGCTTATTCATGGCCACAGCAGGCTGAGAAAAAAAAATTAATTTAAAAAGTGTGATGGTTTGTGGGTTTTTTTCCAACTCAGCCCAAGAACATCTGATTTCTAAATCAATAACTGTCTCTAGCCAAGCTGAGGTGCTTGTGCAACTTCAGACAGGTAATTATTTACAGGGATTGGATGAGGAACAAGTACACCAAAGGATATTGTTACGTCAATCTCTCTCCTTTTACATTTTATTGTAGCCTTTCCGTTGTTTCAGAGATCAGTGCTGAGAACAGATTTTGTCCCCTGGAAGGTGTAATATAAAGTACTAATTCGTTAGGTCCATGTCTTTGATGGCCTCTTTTTCAAGCTATTTTAGCACCACATCCGAGTGGCAAAGTTTAAAAGACAGTTTTAAAGAGATCACAGAATGACAGAAGTGCAGAATGTTAAGAGGTTGGAAGGGACCTCCAGAGATCGTTGAATCCAAATCCCCTGCCAAAGCAGGATCTCCTAGGGCAGTCTGCACAGCAAGGTACTAAGGTGGGTTTTGAAAGTCTCCAGAGAAGGAGACTCCATAATCTCCCTGGGTAGCCTGTTTCAGTGCTCTGTCACTATAATTTCTCATTATGTTGAAGTGAAACCTTCTATGTTCCATCTTGTAGCCATGGTTCTTTGTGTTATTACTGTGCACCAACACAGAGATTGGCCTCATCCACTTGACAGCCACCCCTTAGAGATATTTATAGACATTGAGTAGATATAGATTTTAATTTAACTAAGGTCCCTGGAAAAGGAACAATAAAGATGCTGTTACGAGATGCCAAAGTTACTTAGTTCCAGTAAAATATTACACATGTAAGATGTTTGATGTGTATAGAAAAGGCAATACTATTGCATTTCATTCAAATACATTGATACAACACAGTAAGCAAACACCATTTACCTCTCTGTTGATGAAGACCCATAACATACATCCAGCCTAAGCAACAGTTGTCATGGAAGGCCAAATTAGGCCTAAACATGTTCTGACTTGTGCAGACATGTTTTCTGCTCCCCCTCCCTTCTGCTGTTGGAGAAAGTAACCATGGGAAAGGAAAAGAAAGGCATGGCACCTTCCAGCCTCCTTCTCCCTTCCAAACTTGTAAACAGGGTACCCACATGTGTTTATGTACTTGTGTTCTGCCCTAAAAGAGTAAAAGCCCTGACTTTACCTAATACGGTTAAGTTTAGCAAACTGCCATTCTGATGGGCTGATCTGTGGCTAGAGAGCCATTACTCTCAGGCCATACTGATAAAACAAGCAGGTAAAGAATGTGCTCTACCTTACTGTGCTTCTGCCTCAATGAGCATACTGCCATGGTCTGCAACATTCTGCCTGCTATGTAATAACAAGCCCTGATACTTTGGGTTTGTCCACCTGCCTTGCCTCAAGTTTACCAGGGAATAGGCATCAAATGCCTTCAAACAGTAGGCTCACTTAGCCAGCAGGACATTACACCCATTTGCACCTCTGCAAACTTCCATGCCAAATCTGGAGCCAAAGAGAAAGCAGGATCAGGTCAGAAATCATCTGTCTCTTTCCCAGCACCCTATTAGAGTCTGGTAAGATCTAGAAGACTGACAAGACATAGAACTCCCTTCAAGTGTCTGGAAACTCTAGTTAGACCCAGGAATCTGCAGATAACTTTTGTGAGTAAACACACAAAATCTTCCTTGCTAAACTCTGTAAATTCTAATTGAATCCAAGTGTCTTAAGCAGAAGGGAGCTTCTCAAAGTCTCTCTAGTGGACAAGCAGTATAACTGACCACAAGAACCTCCTCTCCAGTTCTAATAGTTTAATGTTTGTATTATTGCTAGTTATTTCTTAAGTGTTCTAGATCATCTGTTTCCTCTGTGTAATATTAAAAAAATATGGCCTGTGGCAAGAGTCCGGAAGGTCATAATTAATAAACTATATTAATTTTGAAAAATAAAATCTTGCACCATACAGCTGTTACACTGATATGACCACTTCATATTTTTTCACTGAAAGGTTATTAGAGTATTTGAGAGATTGACTGAAGTTGTTATCTGAAGTTTGGAGTTCAGTTTTTGAAAGCATCTTAATATCACAGAACCACAGAACTTTAACAATTGGAAGGAATCTCCAGAGATCAAGTCCAACCCCTCTACCACAGCAGAATCATGTACAGTAACTTACACAGGACCACGTCCAGGAAGGTTTTGAAAGCCTCTAAAGAGGAAGACTCCACAATCTCTCTGGGCAGCCTGTTCCAAACTATTCAGCTTTGCTTTTTATCAGAAGTATTCTCTTCTCTAAATATATCTGTGTGTGCACACACATATCTATGTGTGTGTATTGCTAAACCCAGCAGAGTTTTCTGTGGGAAAATCCTATTCTATGCATATCTAAATTTTGATGTTAGATTTTTGGGGGTTTCAAGACTGAGAAAGCTTCTAAAATTTATTTTTCACAGCAACAAGTAAAAAAATCACATTTATTTTGCTAGTCAAGATAACTTTCTGAAAGTAACCCACTAGGATATGTGTAAGCATGACACAGTAAAGGAGTATTATGTAAATCCAGAAAGTTCTAAGGTTGTGCAAGATCTGTAAGTTTTCCTCCAGATTCCTCCGCATAGCTAGAAACTCTTGGCAAGTCTTTCTTCACAAAACTCAAATATACAACCCTCTTGAGATCCTGATACTTTTTATTAGAAGAGGATGTATTTTAATGAACTGGATACATTTAGTTCCTCTAGTGCTTTCTCTGGTGTTCACTACACTCCCAAGTGATGAGTCAAAATTTGCATCTTAACAGAAGTTGTATACTCTATTGGAAAAGGATCATGCTCAAAAGCTCATAAGCAGAATTTTATGTATTATTTAGTTTATTCAGTTTTGTTACCAAATTTACAGTCCCTTGTTTAAGAGATACATAATGTTCCTATTAATGAACCTAAATTAACACCTGCATTTTTGCATGCAGTTGTAAGATATCAGAATATAAATACGATGACCAGCTTTGCAGGGCAGCTACTCCATCTGTTTTGCACCAATTTGACAGAACAGAAGATCACTTGGAAAATGTGCTTATGTGATGGGGTTTTGACTCTAAAAGACTTTTTCCCATAGAGGGTTTCAGCAACTGTACAACTACTGTAAGAGACTAAGTGTGCCACCCTGACAACCAAGGTAATACTCCTGACCCATCAGTGAAGGGAATAAACTAGAAGAGCACAGAGAATGGTCTCTGCATTTAACAGCACACACAGTTAACCCCTAATATTAATTTGCTAGAGAACAAGCATTTCTCACATTTGTTGACATATATTTTTAATTTCTCTTTACCAAACTCAGATTATTCCAACAGAACTAGAACAGAGAATATACCTATGCTTGCAGGCATGAGAAAACTTCCCTGGTGCCAGGCACAGCCCTCTTTGCCCAGCCCAGCTGCAGTTAAGAGAAGGCAAGCATCCAGAGCCAAGATTATTCCTATGGTTAGGAGGGCAGGCAGCCAAATCTAGAAACATGAAGAACACTTGCTGTGTCTTCCTATTGAAGAAATTCTTTCCACTGACAGAATGTTTCCTGTGAGTTTTCTAGTAGTCAGTATAAATCCTAAGGAAGGATTCTGGGACACAGCACAGCAGGCTTTCATGTGATATATGCTTTTATTGTATTCTCAAGTCATTTAGACTTTTATTGCTTATTTTCTTTATTGAGTATGTAACAGAGCTTTGCCTTAAAACTGAGGTAATAGAAGTTTGATGGTCCTGACTGAGCATAACCACTGGGAGGGTAAAACCAAAACCCATACATGGTGCCAGGTGGTTGAAGAAAGAAGTTTCTTACACCTTAAACTATTCTACCTTTAGATCTCTGTCCTGCAAACACATGCTTTCTTTTCCACATCAAATATCTTCTAGCTTCAGCAATAAGGAATTTTGCACTGCTACCTTATTCCTAGTGAGTCGAGAGGAGAACTGGAGTCCCATGACCTGCTGCAAGCCAGTGAAAAGGGTTATTTATCAGGATAAAAGTTTTACAGAGAGATTCTTCTTCAAGAGAAGATTTTTTTTTTCCTTGAAGAGGAGGAATTACTGATAGGAATGAAAAATACCCAAGATACAATGAAAAGCTGGTAACAAGGTCCCAGCATCCCCACTACAGGCATTTAACAGCTAAATTGTGTATTTGGCCCAGTTTTAGTCTGGTCATGCAGAGTAGACACTATTTGCCAATTCCATTACATGAGGTGCACCCCCAGAGCATATCTATTACGTCAGCTTAATCAAAAAGTTAAGACTGGTCATAGCCTTCAAGTAGTTCTTGGATGAGAATGATATGTGAGGACAGTCCTACAATTCACTTCAGAATCATTCTCCTGATCTCTATTAGCCATTTGCTTTAGAAGTACCTCTAGGCACCTTTCTTTACAGTATAGTGAGAGAAGACAATACCCAATATAGAAAATGAAAAAAATCAAAATTAGTTCCCACAGCTGAAAATCCTTTCAAGAGACATATTAAACCAGCAGGTTAAAAAAAATAGAAGTATAATAGAACCGCACTCAAGCAATGAGGGATTTCCCATGAGCACAAATACGTTATATTCGTTGAAGGTTGGCCAGGCTGACACCCTAAAAAATAACAAGTCTTTGATAAAGTACTAACCTAACAAAATAATTAGAATAATTAGTTACTTTATGCAGGGTTTTGGTGTCCCAGCAGCAAGTGGAAGCCTGGACTTAGCAGGATAACAAAAAAGCAGATATTACAGCCTTCGGCAGGCCATTTCCAGGGGCAAAAAAAGGGTGAAAGAGAAAGAGAGATATAGAAAGAGATAAAAATGCTCTCCAAGAGAGCTAACTGGTACATTTTATAACTGAATCACAGGGGAGACTTCAATCTCACAGAAGAATATCTGGGCAACAGGAATGGAGCAACTTCACGCAGTTACCAAAGGGAGAAATTAATTGGTCTGATAACAAGATCATCCATAGCAATACCTATACCAGACTTCTCCCTGCTTCTATAAAGCAGTAAGGTTTCTTCTGCTTCTTTACCAGTGCAGTCAGCTGCAGCTCACTTGTAACATCTGTCTGATATGCCAAAATATAGCAGGAAAAACAAAATTAAAGAATCTTTCCAAGAGAAGTTATCATCTGTACTGCAATCATTTCAAGTCAAACCTCAACAGCTATTTTAATCTACCATCTTTGACCTGAAAGACATCATCAAACAACTTCCGCCTTGCTGTGTGACCTGAAGGTAGGGGAAGAACAACCTTTTTCCCATGCCATCTTGGCTGCCCAAGAAACCAAAGCCAAAAAACCAAAGGCAGAGTACAAGCTTCCTGCCACATACCCTGAAGACAAGCTTAATCTTCAATTATTGCAAGCATGAGTGGTTTTTATAGGACTGCAGTTGCTCTCTGTTGTCTGCAGCACGAAGGCAACAGAGCAAGTAGCCCTTGATATCCCTGTATGTTTGTCACTTCATGAAGATGGATGACCAGGAAAGACAAGCTGCCATCTCACCATGTACTCCAAGGACCATGGCCTCTCCACCAGCACAGCACCAGAGATCACTCAAGTATCCTATAGCCAGGAGCCCTCTCCCCTGAGACCCAGCCCTGCCCACCTACTTCCAGCACTCACATTTCTGCTCTCTGTAGCATCTGCCATGCTTGTCCTTCCATCTGCTTTCATTTCTTTTTAGAAGAATGTGTTTGTTTTCCTCACAAATCCATTTTTCATGCAAGCAAAATGAACACCATTTATAACAAGGACTGAGTATTCACAGGCTAAAAGAGAGGCGCAAACATAAAGCAAGAAGCAACTCTCACACAGCTACAGTTTGCAAATACAAGTTCAGAAGCATGGGCTCATCATAAAACTTAATTTAATCCACAATTTATAGCTGAGGTCATTTAAAAAGAAAAAGTTTTTTTAAAAAATCTTTTCTCTGAAGTAAATCTTCACTTAATTACCCTGATGTGACTATATAACCACTTCAGCTGTTGTAATGATTAATTTTTTTATTAATAACACAAAAAGGGACAGATTCTGATGGCTCAAAAAATCCCTCATTCTTTCTCATGCATTATTTACATACAAGAATTCTCCTTTGAACTAAGAGATACATTTCATCTGTTTCTTTAAGTTGAAACTTCTTTAGCTACAGCTGAAAGACAAAATACAAACGCAACTTTAGAAAAGCCCAATTTATGAGTGAAATACTGAATAACTTGTAGTGAAATAGCTGACAAATTTTAATTTATGAAAGATGCTTTCTTCCTCTTGTGTTGCTTTAATTAGAAGATGTTTCACTTGCAAATCTACTTAAGATACAAAGTCTACTGAACTGCGACATTATAATCATATTTGCTGATTGCTTTAGCAGTTGTCTCCTGCAATCTTCTAAGCCAGTCATTAGACTCCCACTGACTGTGTCCAGGATAGGAAAAGACAACATGAACATCCAACAATTATTTTTCTAGTCCAGCAATGCTCACATCCCACATTCACACATACTTAGTTCTGAACACACTGTAGGCTGCTACTGCTACACAAGGAAGAACAATGATTAGCTAATGGAGTTTAGTCCTCATTTTTAGCTCTTCGCATCATCATGATTCAGAAATCCTCAAAACTCTGCATCCATGCAAGGAAAACAGGAACTATAGATGCAGGAGCTACAGGTTTAACCACTCTTCTCACCTCTCAGCTCTTCCTCAAACCCTGCAGAACAGCTCAGCATTAATAGTTGTGTTGCAGAAGTAGTACCATTTCCTCAGGAGCGCAGCTCCCTGGGAAAACAGGCCAAAACTCATCTCCTCTCACTTTACTATGAAAATCAAGTTGATAAGGTTTGCTTCTGATTGATAAAGATACCTTGCAAGCAAATATAAGGGCTGTCATAGAGATTATACCTTCAGAGCTGCAGTGCTATCTAGTTTAGGTGCTGGATTTATTGATGGTTTGGTGTGTTGGGTTGTTTGTGATTTCTTAATTTTATTAGGTTTGTTTGGTTGTTTGGGCATTTACAGGGTTTGGGGTAGTTTTTTTTTTATTTGGTTTGAGAGTTGTGTTTTTTATTGTTTTGTTGTGGTTTGGGGTTATTTTGTTGTTGGTTGTAGGGTGAGCTATTGGGTGGGGTTTTTTTGGTTGTTTTAAAGACAGTTAGTTGATACACAGGCTCTGCAGTCAAACTCCAAGATCTGGTGCAAAACATTGACAAAATGAAGTAACATTACTGACTGTTATTCCATTTGGTGGACAGGTTAATAGACTAATAAGCAAACAACAGGATTAGACAGAAAGCATAGTTTGGAAAGACAAGGAAAGTGTTTTGATACTCCTTATCATTATCATCTTATCTCAATTTTGTAAGCTTCCTTAGTTAAAACCAGCAAATAACGGTAATGCTCAGATCTTTGTTCTTTATCCTCCAGCATGACACTTATTACCTAATCTTATAGGACAATATTCTATTTAGCTGTAAGTTGTAATTTCTTAGGTCTCTTTAAACTGTAACATTTATTTGTATGATGATTAAATCTTTGACTATCTTCTTGATTGTCTAGCTTGTTAGCATCTGCTCTTCTTCACTCACCTGCCTAGCCAAAGTAATTTCTTATCATATTTAATGATTTCACACACACAAATGTACAACACAATCCAAAACAGAGCTGGAACAACACTGGTAACCCTGGTCAGCTTTCCCACAGGAAGAGTGGCTGTCCAGGGGTTCGCATCCCTCTGCCTGGTCAAAACACAGCACCCCTGGGTCACCTCTAAAATGGTATGACAGAGAGCCCAGAGATCAGGAGACATACAGAGAAGTGTGCTAGTAGAGAAGACTGCTAACAGAAAATAGTACTGGACAGTGAAATAAACTCTTGATAGAGGAAGATTAAATATTACTTTTAAGAACAAATAATGCAGACAGTGGCTAAGAAGGTCACACAATTGTTTCTGATAGTGACAGAGTGACAACCACATGATAATCCTCCCCAGACATGATGGCAGGAGACAGGTTCTCTCTCTAGACAGAAAAAAAAAAGACCAAACCTCCTTTTCTGTAGTTCCTTCATCTTCCTCTCTAAGAGAGATTATCCAACACTCATTTATACAGCCTGACAACATAGTAAGAGACAGGGCAGGAGAGCCCTTCTCAAATATAAGACAATCTTGGAGGGCAGATGCAAAGACGCAGGGTTTCCAAGGCTCCACTAGCAGGATTCCAAGCAGACTAGGTTTTCCCTTGTTAATCCCTCACCACAAGAGTCTGACATCATCTGACTCCAGAAATTTGACTCGCATCTGCTTTTGGTCAGTTTAGCAGGCATTGTGGGCTGTCACAGCATTTTAATAGAAGAGTAGAAGGAAATAGTAAATCAGGCTCAAAACCCATCAAAAATTGTGCCTTCTCTGCTTACCAGCGAAGCAGCTTCTCCATCAGGGCAAGAAGCAATTCCTCTTCTATACACTAGGACCAGCATCAGCAGCCATTTATGTGTTTTTTTTAGCATCAGATGGGCTTGGCAGTTAGCACTTTGCACTACTGTTGAGTTATGGAGAGACAAGTGACTTATCATTTGACTCTGCTGGCAGAGGGTAAAAATCCATCCTGCAGTGTAATCAAAGATGTTCCTAGCATTGAGACAATTGTGGTTGTTTTTTTTTTCCTCATCTGGTTTAGATTTACCATGAAATAGTCAAATACCATGCAGACTGCTTCATAGTCTGTGGAATAACCTAGGCAACAGAGCTCTGATTGCCTTTTTTGCAAATACAAGAAAAAGTAATTACCACAGTGTGATTGTCCCCATTTATACAGTGAGGTGTGGAGGAGGAGACAATGTCCCACTACTGAGAATAGCTTTTAAGTATATACACCATGCATTTGCTAGCTTTGTTCACTCAGCAGAAGGACCACGAATGTTAGCAGTAGTATAGTTGGATGGTTAATACAAATATATTCCTTAGTTCAAAGGCCCAATGAGAGGAGGAAAATAATAGTTCACACAGAGAGATTATAGTTCCAGCAGAATAAAAGACCCGATGAGAGCTTGGTTTTGTTTCTGTATTTATTATGTATTTGTAAGCTTTTACTTCTCCTAAGCACAGGCCCAGCTTAATCAAAGTGTATCTGTCCAAAACAAGACAACATTTCCATTTTACAATAATCAAAAAGTTGTCCTTATAAACAGTTTGATTTTAAGAAATTAGGAAATTAAACATAATGATGGTTTCTCCATTTTTCTGATACCACTTTATAGGAAGTAGTTTTCAGTTAAACTTTCCATGTACTGGAAATGAGAAGACTATGAAGCCCTGGGCAAGGACAGCAGGTAATGCTCAGAAGACAGGAGAGTGAGTGGAGATGTTGCTGGAAAATGGGTTTTTGTAGCTGACTGTGAGCCTTATCTGCCCAGCACATCTCACTGTCAGTTCTGTGATCTGATGTGAGCCATCATCCTAAATAACTATGACTCCTCTAGCTGCAGTTTGGGATTCCCCTTCCTATACACCAGCATGTCTGGGGTGCTGTCAGGACAGGTAATCCCACAGTTATACACAGTGACTTTTTCAGACCTCATGCCACATGCATTTAGGTTAATCTTACACAGAAAGTTAGGAACAAAACTGAAATTTGAGCTCTGGAGACTGCTCAGTTTTACTTATCATTGGTTATCCACTGTTCGGAGGCAAGATTTTGTTTTCTTCAGGACCAGATCACGATCTATGCCTAATTTCAGCAAAGACTGCATATGAAGCTCATTCTAACAGTGCACAGTGGTCCTCTTAGTTTCTGCACCACTTCCAAGGCAAGAAACCCAATGGTGTAAACAATAATTTACATTCAGTTGTCAAATAGGAGGCAAATATATACTCCCTTCGTGGCAAAATGTTACCCTTTTCACTGAGACCTCGCCTATGGATCTGTCTCTTGTTCTTTACACACAGTTAATAAGCATTCTGAAAACCACTAAAAAAGAGTCTTGAGCCTGCAACAAGAGCAGATGCTGAGTGTTTAGTCTGTGTATGAGCAATGACTTGAAGAGATAGAATTTGAGTACTAAAATATTAACTGGTAATGACGCCCAAGTTCAGGTATTCATATGTAAATATCTTCCTAGTGTATCTTTAGAATTCAAAATTATATGTGATTAGAAAGTTCCTCATGTCTACCTATGAATATTGTAGAATTAACCTATTACTGCAGCAGAATAAATATCAACCCTAGAAGACATAGGAAAACCTAAGCCCTTCTGATCTCACTGATTACCAAAAAAGCTTAAACATTAGTTAAAAAAAAAAATTAAAACTCAATGTAGACTATTAGCAGAAGTGGTACTATTTATTATAATATTTAGCATTTTTTTTAATATGTTTGTTATTATTATACAATTTTGTGCCTTTTTTGTTGCTCTCAATTTTTTTCGGTACTTCAATTTTAATTTGTGAAAGGTTCCCAAGCAGGACTGAATTTTTGCTCCTATTACACTTAACAAAGGTCTAGGTGAACATGTAGGTAGGTGAGCTTACTGGGAAGATCAAGTCTGTGGGGTTAAAATAATGTTTTTGCAAGGAGAAGCAGAACAGATTGTTTACTTTTAAGTTTTCTTGTTGGCAGCATCACTGGCTGCACTAGAATAGTTTTCCAAGATAGTGCAGCTGTTTAAGAAGACAAAGTCCTCACTATCTGGTTTCAGTCTCACCAACAAATCATAGAAAGTTCTGACCATGTGGCTCAGCATACCACAAACCCTTCTAGGTCCTTTCTTAGGATTTTAAAATGAAGATACAGAATTCTAATCTTATTTAAAGCAAGTCAGCAAGCTGCCAGTACAATGGGTCACTAACTTTTCAAAATCCTGTCTCCCTGAAGGGAGAACATAAGAGACAACAGAAAGGTTTGCAGAGTCAAGCAAAAAAGACAGAAAGAGATTTTGCAGCTTTGCAACTTAAAACCATTAAAATGAAAGATCTTACTCAGAACCTTATTCACCAGGAATTAAGAGGAAAAATCATGACTTCTTCTGTAGTCAAAGAGTTAGGTGGAACATTTCATCAGAGGAGCTTAGTTTTGGCAAATATTCCCTTTCCTCAAAACAAGCCTCAAAACCTTCTGCCCTGACTCGCAGAATTATCAAAGTTCGAAGTGACCTCAAGGATTATCTAATTCCAAACCCCCTGCTGTGGGCAGGGACATTTCACATTAGATCAGGTTGTCCAGAGTCACATAAAGGCTGGGTTTAAAAACATCAAGAGATGGGGCTTCCACCACCTCTCTGGGTGACCTCTTCCAGTGTCTCACCACCTTCATGGTGAACAACTTCCTAACGTACAATCTAAATCTCCCCTCTAGCTTGGATCCATTCTCCCCTCGTCTTATCACTACCCAACACCCCAAGAGTCCCTCACCAACTTTCTTGTAGACCCCCTTCAGACACTGAAAGGCCACAAGAAGGTCTCCTTGGAGCCTTCTCTTCCACAGACTGAACAATCCAAATTCTCTCAGCCTGACTCAAAACAAGTAAGCTAAAATTATTGTACACAACAAATTTCTGAATTCCTAAAAGAAAAAAAATCACTTCAACTATTTCATTAGAGATTAGTAACAAAGTTTTAGCAGCAAAAGTTTACAGTTCACATTTATTCTATGATGCAAGATGTACAAAAGCACAGCACTTTCTGTAATGCACCAGTGGTATTACAATAAACGAAAGCATTTTAGTAATACAAAGTTCAAGTATTTGC
The DNA here is from genome assembly GCA_013400475.1 of Tricholaema leucomelas. Lineage (NCBI taxonomy): Eukaryota > Metazoa > Chordata > Aves > Piciformes > Lybiidae > Tricholaema lacrymosa > Tricholaema leucomelas. The sequence goes on along the minus strand of WAAF01019954.1, from coordinate 249,198 downwards.
AAAGAAACTTTGTGTTATGAAAGAAAATTTCTCCCTTTTCTGTTATGCTAAAAATTCTAAGCAGCTCTTATGCTGCCTGGATTCCTGATTTCCCACACACTTAACCTTTGCAAATGATTAAGTACACTTTATATTTACTCTAGCTTGCTAATTAAATAACTTTCTTACACCAGAAGTCACAAAGCCAGCAATAGGTCCTTTCTGTGTTTTGCAGCAGAAAGACAGCATAATAGATTAAACATGACCAGGATTTGAAGCAAGGATATACTTATAAGAGAAAGGAATTGTCAGAGTTTAGGATATGTTTATAAAGCCTAATTTATCTAAGAAACTTGGATGACAGCTAAGGACAGCGCTTGGTCACACCACTGCAGGTATATCCAGGCATAGAGTTAAGGACATTGTTCACCACTAATTTTAAAAATGAGGCAATAATCCTTGGCCAGCAGTAGATGATGGCAGTAAGATGGTTATGCAGAAGAGTATTTTTCATGCTGCTTTGCAAGGGAGCAGGCAAGGAAGGACATTGGCATTATAGTCCAGACATTAGAGGAATGAAACAAGAATAAAAAGTTGAAGGAATTAGTCTAAATAACAAGTTTCTTTTATGATCAGGAAGAGCCAGGACATTCTTTTAATGTTCAATCCATATTGTTAAACTGCTTACCCAGGATTCATCATCTCTTTTGCCCGTGGAAATAGAAAAAATGTTTTTAAGTCTCAAGAAATTGTATTGGTAGCAAAACAGTTTCAACATCTTTGGTCATTTCTATATATATTTAAAACCAGAGTGGGCATTTTTTTCCACCAAATAGAATTCAAGCAGGAATTCATGCTTTGAAAACCTTTATGTCACATTGCTCAAGAAATTCAGACAGCCTTGAACTCTGGGACACAGAACTTGAGGTGGCGGGATTGCAGAAAGCAGTGAAACATCTTCCATAGTATAAACAACTCAAAGCTTCAAGAAACACTCACAAAGGAGAAAACCTTCTCTTCTAGCAGGTTGATCACTTTTTAACTGACTATACTGCAAAAGGCGTTTTCTGCTGACATTCGACAGAAAAGGTACTTTCATAAGTAAAGGGGAAAAGTCAGTAAATGGCTTCCCCATTCTTTTGCAGACAATATCTTCCTGTCATTTGGCAAGTCATTTTCCATTATTTCTACCACAGTAATGTAAATTTGGGGTTTTTTACTTCTTGCAAAGAATATTCATCATCTATAGATAACCTCGGTTGTTTCTTTTCAGCTCTTGCTAACAAGATGCCCTCCAAATGTCCATTTACCTTGAGATTCATGAAACTTTCATGTCATTCTTTCTTGTCCAGAAATAGATATGTAACTTTCTGCATCAGCCTGATAAAGACTGAGGAAAGTTCCTCCTGAAATGAATTCCCTCTATTTTTCAGCTCTGGCCTTTCTGAATTGTTGTGAAATGTATCACAGTAGAGAGCCTAACATCAACCACATTTGTTCAAATGCTTGCTTGCTAGGAATAGGAGTATTGAGGTAGAGGACCATTTTCTTCTTACTATGGGAATGCCCTCAAAAGACCTCATATTCAGACCCTTCTTCTGTTAATTTATTGACTATTTATTAATTACAGTCTCCTTTGCTTGCCTTCCCTGAGGAGTCCATTTCCCCAAGCTTCCCTCACTTCTGGGATAAATTAAAAAGGATTTTTTTTTTTCAAAACACCCTGATACTGCAGAAACTTTTGCTTTCCAGTTCCGAGTCTTATTTTTAGAGAGGATTTGGAATCTGAACTTATTCCCACCTTGATACTGACATCATGTGGGATTTAAGTGGTGATGAACTATTAAAAAAATTGAATCACTCACGGCTGAGTCTAGTCTGGGTGATTTCTATAAAGTGTAGGGGGGCGGGGGATACCCAAACCATCACATCCAATGTGGAAATTTAATCCATTCCTACTATAGCACCCCATATAGAAGTACTCTAAAAGGTTACCAGTCCCTGTCAGGTGCTGTTTGCAACTGAAAGCAGCCTTTCCCTACATTTGCTTCACGGCACTAAAAAGGTGCTTACACACGGTCATAGCAAAGCTCATTAGACAAGTTGTTAACTGAAACATTGGAGAAAACAGTTACATTTAAGATTCACACAGAAACCACAAAAACATTGGGGTTAGAAAAGACCCTCAGGACCTCCAATTCCAACCAATAACACTACTCTATAAGGTTTACCCTAAATCATATATTCAACCATCACATCCAAATGACTTTTAAACACATCAAAAGTTGGTGACTCTACCAAGATTTGTCCTTCCATTGTGTACTGATCTTGCTAAAGAACTTCTGCATTCAGCTTGAAAAAAAAAAAAAAGAAAAAAAAAAGGAGACTGTTCCACATTTCCCAAAGACCCTATGCACAAGACAGTTAAAACTGGACTCTTGCAAATAAAGGAAGCAGGAGACTTTAATCCTTTTAGTAGCTGCTTAAGGCAAATCAGCGTGTTTTGCCAGTCTCTCAGTATCAGGTGGCATACACTTAAAGCAGATACAGCATTATGCCTCCTGGTCTGTGATCTACACTCTCAACAAATCTTTGGGAAAATTTCTGAGCAGAAGTTTGCAATGACATCCTCTAAGAGCCCTTAATAGATCTCACATCCATGACCATTTGACTTTTTGAAATCACTTCTATTTCTGCCATTGAAAACAGAATCTACACAGCACATAATTATTTTAACAACACTGTCAAAGTTATTTGCCTTCAGACCTTCTGCATTATTTCATTTTGTCTTCAAAATCTTGTCTTGACCAAGAATACAACTCACAAATCTATTTCTTGAATGACAATTTTATAATTCTAAGCCCACCACCATGCACATATAGTTGGTTATAGGAATATTCTTCCCTGGGTTCACTGTTTTGCTAACAAGTTATTTTGCCACTTTCTTGTTCAGACTCTCAGGATGGTGAAATCCTTCTGTAATAGCTTTAGTTTTATCTCTTTTAGTATCAACTCTCAATTCTCTCTCTTTACTCCACGTTATTATGAACATACAGCTTCATCCATTGCACTGATTTTAAATAATTTAAAGCTATCTTTTCCAATGTGTCACTTACATGATCATCAGTGGTAGCTCAGCTACTACAAAAAGCTATGTCTGAAATGAACCAAAAGCTTTCTTAGGAGGCTGCACCACAGTATTCAGATCATTTTCCTTTACTAATTTATTGGTTTGTATAAAACTTGAGTTGTAGCTTCCTCAACAAAAACATCTGTTTTTAACACTACAATTAGTAGTTCAATAATTTTCTATTTTCTTTCTTTTATAAGTCTTGATCAAGCATGCCCAATATAGGTACTTGCCATTCACCCTCTTTTTAAAACTTTTTTTGTTTCCTTTTGGGAAACAACGGGTAGGTCTTCTTTTCCCTCCCTTTTCCAGTAAAAGCAGCCTGGTTGTTTTTTTGTTGTTGCTGTTTTTTCTAGTTCCAGTAAGAACAGCCTGTTCTTTATCAAATTAGAAGAGTCTGTGTGGGAGAAAAAACAGCAAAACTAAGAGGAGGACACAGTAAATTAAAAGCAGTTAAGGATGCATGCTGAAAAGAAAGGCAAAGCAGGTTTAAATTATCTCTTTGTACTTTGATGCTGACTTTTGAGGAGCTTTATGTAGAAATTTATTGGTTTGGGTTTCTGACAGATTTTCTTGGGCTAGCTCTGGCTTTGATGCTTGACAAGGAGAAAGCAATTTTCACTGCTCCAGAAAAAGGTTGGTGGGCTCGACCCTGTTTCCAGACAGCGGGGTGGGGGGAAGGTAATTGTTCACTTGTAGCACTGATAAAGAGTTTTAAACAGACCTAGTCTCTAGTCCTTGGAAAAGCATCCAGCTCAACTCCAGCTGCTAGGCAGCAGCAGAAAGACTGAGCACTGCTACTGCCTTAGACCTGTTGTTACCAGCACGAATTTACGTACAAATATTTTATCACTGAATAAATTTTAGTTCTCTTTTTCCACGCCTGTCTTTTTTTTTTTTTTTTTTAATTTCATATGCTTTTTCCCCCCAGTGCTTGGCTAAATTTGTGAAGTTATGGCCAAGTTATTTGAAAGGCAACAAAAGCTTTTAGCCAAGCTTGGTAAGGTGCTGGTTGACATCAGAAGCTGGTTCACCCACAGACATGATCCGGAATCAACTCAAATGGAAACAGAATGCTATATGTGAGGTAGAAAAGGTGACAACTCTTATTTTACACAAAACCAATCCCAACACAATTCCCAAGGATAATATTGTAACATATAGGAAAAGGTATGTTTTCCCATCAATACCTATTCTCTAAGTAATTCTCACCAGCTATCCACCAGATGCAAATATATTTAGCCAGGCACATTAATCCTTGAAAAGAACACAGCTAAAGCTATAGGATCTGCATTAGCTATAGGGATAAGACTAAAGTCATCGCTCATCTATAATTCACTGGATGACAGTTGTGAATGGGATAAACCCAGAACCTGAGGTTGGACTCTGGTCACTAACATAATCTCCCACACCACTTTGAAAGTACTTTATTGCACACATCCTAAGGGCCTTGAGGCAAATTTGTTTTTACATGCTGATAATTGGAGTGCTATTAAGTCATGGGGGAAAAAAAAAGAAAAGTTTTTCTGGGATTTGAATTCTTTATTTTGGGAGGGTGGAGGAAAGTACTGTTTTTCCCCGATAGGAATAACTTTTATTTCCACATAAAACTGCATAGTATTTGACTCCAGCAGTAGATGCAAGCCTAGATTAAAGTTGTTGAGACCACTGAACTGCAGACACATATAAACATCTCCATGTTTAGATCAAGATATCTAAATCTTTTTTCCTCTCTTCAGAGCAAGAAAGATTCACTTATCTAGCTTTATGAGCATAGCTATGTGAAAGAGAAAGGCAGATAAGCAATAAGAAATATTGGGAGGCTGTTGTGCATTTATTCCTGGAGCACTCTATAGCTCACGGAATAGTAACTGAAGTGAGCAGTAAAGGCTTCTGGCTCTAATCACCAGAGAAAAAGATGAACACTTAAGAGAAACAAATTATATAAGCTATAAGAGTGCGTGTAAAGCGATTTGGGAAAGGGCAGCTTTCTCTCTAGATGTAGTTGATGAAAGCTGGCAGTTGGCAGCTGGAAGCTCTAGACACTGCCTGGCAGATTTCAGAGAGCTATGCCTTTGAAGAAGCTGCAAACCTGTACTGAGTGACAACAATAATCAGTCAGAAGAGTGCATGTATTACACCTTATCAAATCAGAGTGTGCTAATGGTTCCACAGAGCCTCTAAACTAAAAAAATATCCAGACCATTAGCATAAATAGCTTAAAAGGCATCAATGACAGCCATTAAAATGACTTGCAGCTCAGTCATTCATTATAAACAGAGACTGCAATGAGACATTTATGAAAAAAACTGAAGTTTTAAATACCTAAGGACCTTCCACAGAATATTTCTGGTCTTACAGGAAGCAACATTCCACCAGACTGTAAAGATCTCTGTTGTTTGAGGTTTTTTGTCAGTGACAATGTACATGCACACCTCCATGCTTCCATCAGAAGACAGGACTGAGCTGAAGCAGCTGAGTTCAGCACCTCTTTATATTTGGAATGTATTCAAGATAATGTGACATATTATGCAAAATTAATTATCTGTATTATTTTCTTATATATCCAGGTGAAGATTGTTAATAACTATGAAAACTGTTTCTTAACATTAAAACTTGCCAGAAAACATATTTGCAAGGCTCAAAAATGCACAGTTTGGAAGTGTATACATGCAGGTAACTGGAGCACTTCTTTTCTTAAAGCAGCAAACGCAAACATTATACTGGAAGAGAAAATTCTTGCTGTTAATTACACCACTCTCATCCACCAGAGAACACAGGAAGCTCCTTTCTGCTTATGGCAAAAGGCAATTAGTGAATTAGAAGAGACTTTAAGTATTTGCTCACAAAATATCAGTACCCAAAGCACATGGAGGGGTTGCTGTTAGTGGCCTTAAAGCCATTAGAGGCTTTGGGAGTTTCCCAGACTGTTTTCTCAGGAAGCTGGGAGTCTACAGCATAGTCTCTGACCTGGTTGCTCTTTATACCTGATTGAGCAGAAGCCTTGCAGAGGGACAGGCAGGATGCAATGCGCTGTGCAGCCCTGGCACAATATCATTCTGGATATGCAGGCCAATTGCGTGCAGGCATTTAGAGCCTGCTCCTGGTGAACTCGAGGCAGTGGAGTTTACAGGCAGTTTCAGACAGGCAGTTTCAGGATGCAATGAGGCAGCAGCAGCATCACACCATGCTACCTGTTCATCTGTTTATATCAATACCAGTCCTAGACTAATTGGGCTAATAGACTAATTAGCCAATGAGAATGGCACTTTTTCAAGGTTGACCATATTAGGTGAAACTAGGGCTTTTGTTTTCCTTTTCTGCATTGCTTCCCTCAGCACAGAAGGAGGGCGAGCAGGGGAACATGTGTGGAGAAGCCAGAGTCCTTCGACTCAGTGGCTCCAGGTTCATTGTCCTCTTTCCCATAGTTTCTTCTCCCCACAGCAGAAGATGGGGACAGCAGAAAAACATGCCTGGGCAAGCCAGGGCACAGATAAGCCCATTTTTTGCCTATCAGGCCTACCACAACAGACAAGGAGATAGGTTCATGCATGCAGTATAAATCGAGAGGTTTTATTTCTGTCATCAAGTCCAAAGCACTAATTTCAGAAATTGCTTTTTTTTCTTAAAGAACAAGCAATCACTCTGGGAAGCCAAGAGATAGAATCATACAATCAACCAGGTTGGAAAGGACCTCCAAGATCATTCAGTCCAACCTATCACCCAGCCCTATCCAATCAACTAGATCATGGCACTAAGTGCCTCAATCCAGTCTTTTCTTGAAGACCTCCAGGGATGGCGACTACCACCTCCCTGGGCAGCCCATTCCAATGGCAAATCACTCTCTCTCTATGAGCTACTGCCTCCTAACATCCAGCCTATACCTCTCCCAGCACAACTTCAGACTGTGTCTCCTTGTTCTGTTGCTGTTTGCCTGGGAAAATAGACCAATCACCACCTGGTAATGACCTCTCTTCAGGTAGTTGTATGCAGCAATGAGGTCACCTTCAAGATGCATTTATGTCAGAGGTAAGAAAGAACACTGCTACAGCAACCTATTGTTTCAATGATGATTTCAATTCCCAGAATTCTTGAAAATTCAACTTTAGATAGATTAATAGGGTAGTTTGTGTTAGAAGGGCTCTTTAAAGGTCATCTAGTCCAACTCTACAATGCAGCAAGCAGAGACATCTTCAACAAGATCAAACTGCTCAGAGGCCAGTCCAAACTGACCTTGAGTGTTTTCAGGGATGGGGCTTCTACTAGCATTCTGGGCAACCCGTTCAAGTGTTTCTCCTCCCTCAATCTAGAGAAGTTTCTTCCTCATATCTGTTCTTTCAGTTTAAAACCATTACACCTTGTTCTATTGCAATAGATCCTCTTAAAGTGGTCGTTTTTATCTTTCTTGTAGGCTCCTTTTAATCATTGGAAGACTGTGATAAGGTCTCCCCAGACCCTTCTCTTTTCTAGGAGGAAGGCCATCACTCTTAGCCTGCCTTCATTGAAGAGGTAAGATAATTTATGCACTGTAGCTAAGCAAAATATTCCTCTGTTCAGGACTTCCGTTACTTAAATTCAGAAGCATATGAGGAGAATAAATAGCACCAGGAGCCAGACTAATCCCTTTAAATATAAAAATGCACCAAAATCAGCAGTTAAACTATGCAATTCCCTCCAATACCCTGCTGCAGAAAGGACCTGCTGTCAATGGAGAGCTGTTCAAGTAGGAGCGTCAGGGATTTGTCCTTTCCATCTCTACATCAGCATACACAGGTAAGTACAGCAGCAATGCAAATAGGAAGTGCTGTCACAAACAGTTCTAGTAGTTGTTGCTCATCTATTTGCTGTTTCATCCATGACAACATTGTCTGGTCAGACCCAAACTAGCTTTTTATTTGGTCAGCTCCAGTACTTCTGTGTCTAGAACACTGACACAGGGAGCAAGGCAAGTAATGGCCACCTCTCCTGTTACAAGCCCTTCTGTAACCCAAGAAGAGACAATTGGTAAAGGCATTTCACCCACTGGTACAAACAGCAGAGCTTCTTACTATTTAACAGGTTTTCAGAGTCCTGTCAAACACCAGGATCACTACATCAGAGTGGGACCTTTGAGATTACATCTGCACATCTGGAGAATTAACTCTCCCCTTCCCTGGGAGTGTCTTGCTAAAAGTATTATCTTGTTTCAGATTATAAGAAAGGTCAGGCTACAGCTGACAGTATAGTTCTATCATCTTAAGTTCTCATAGTGAATTAAAACAAGACATAAGAGGAAGGAGTTTTTAACTAAGCTTCTTGTTGCAGTTTTGTAATCCTTAACACTAATGCCTATCTGTGCTGGAGATTATTAGAACTCCCACAGCTTTTACTGGATCAGAAGTTGTAGAAAACATGTATTTCTTACAGTTCTAAGATCAGGAAATACTTATGAAAGTCAGCTTTAACCGGAGAATGGAACATGATCAATTAAAGGTGTTTTGGGAACTACAGCTTTTCAACATGGCATAAGTCAGCAAGAAAAATGAGGTAAGTTACAATTTGATCACTGTCCATTCCAGTATGGCACAAGAGCTTTCTTTTCTGTACTGCTTACCTTTCTATTACCATACCAACGCTCTGAAAATCTCTTCACATGCAAGTGCAGACAAAGTAGCCTCCTTGTCCTAGAGGTCCTCAAAAAATCTCTGCAGCTTCATGGTCCCCTCCCTGCTTCCCAGCTAGTGTCAGATTTCTCTCTGTGCCTGATACCACCTGTGATACACAGCTGACTTATACAACTGCACATAAGAAATAGCTCAATCACACAGGTAGTCTCCCAAAGATTCACTTCAGTCTTTAATTTCCTTTCAACTCTCATGCCCCTTCATACCACTTCTATAAAGCTCCAATAGATGTTCCTGTGTTCTACTCCAGTCTGGATCTTATTGTCAATTTGCCACTGTTTTTCCAGTTTCTCACTTTGCTGCCTTTAAGCTTTGCTGTAAAGAATGATTCTCTCGTTTTATCTAAATCATTCAACCCCAGCTTGTCCCAATCTCTTTTCTGTTTCTCCAGCAAGAAGATATTGCCCTCATTCTTGCAGTTTTAGTGAACAACACTGGTGAAGAGCACTGCCAGCTTTCCCTTTTGAGTCAGATTTTTAGTCCCTGCTTTCTCTTAATGCTCAATTATTAAAGCTACTTGCAAGCAGTACCACAAAAAGCAGTGTTTTTTCTCAGTACTTTGCACTTACAGAGTACCAATTTCTTTCTGTAGAAATGGTCTCTGTGCTCTCGGCACCTTAACTCTTAACTTTCTAGCATCTACAGATCAATTAGATACCTCAGAAGTATCAATTTTGACCCAAACACATGATCAGTTATTAATCAGTGAACATGTTTAAATACAGTATAAGCTGAGCTCTGTTTAAAAACTATACCGTTTAACCCTCAATTTCACAAGCATTAGATTCAAATTGCTTTCCAATTGTTAGCTGCTTTTATATAGTCATCAAGGATTTCACATTACCTGGAATTCAGCTGAACAGGACTGCATCCTGCACAAAATTCAGGATAATCCCATCTCACAAGTGATTTTTAGATGTATGTGGTTCTTATAAGAGATATTTTAAGCTTAAAAAAAAAAAGTTTAACTATTTTCAGGTCCATAAATGCACTTTGAGAGTATTGTTTAGTACAATAAGCTTATTCACTAGTCAGCACTTGGCACAGTAAAGTTGTACCTAGATATGTAATTGCAAAATATATTCCAAGGAGTTATTTGCTTTTCATTAAGTTTTTATTGCTACTCATGAAACTCAGAATGTACCAATATTAAGACTGCATTTTTCTAGATCTTAATGTTTAATGTGCTCATGTATTTTAAGTGGCTAGTTATGAGCTAGATGTGATCTTTGTGAATAAAATTGTTAGAAAGCAATTTAAAAAAAATGAACTTTCAGCTGGATCTATATTTAATGGCAAAAATTTCTTAGGGGGTGGCACAGAAACAGTGCCAAATGCAACCCTTGACATGGGTCCCCCCTTGTCACCAGCCACGATTACTTGCAGAGAGCCTGAAAGAAGTTTGTGATCACAGAACATCTTCACTTCCTGACCGTTTTAAGAGCTAGTGGCTCTAAATTATATCCCCTTCACACTGCCCTTACACCAGGATTTGTAGAGTGAGGACTTGAGGCCAAACTTCCTCAGATGGCAAGCCAGAGGATTAATCAAGTTGCCAGCTAGTAGCTGCCTCATATTTCAGGCAGAAAAGGGAAAGGGTCCACTGTAGCCACATCCAGCCCTTACTTTATAAGCATATGTCCAGCTGCCTACAGACCCATCTGCTCCTCAGTCTAAGCTCAGTAATTTGTAAGAACCTCTTCAACTCCTGTCTTTTATATAGGGCCTTCTTTTACTTTAATTTTTCCCCCATATCTCTCTGAGCTTCAACTCTCCCATCCCTTACCTCAGCCTTCAACAGTGCATTTATCTACTTTTTCAACAAATATCCTTGAAAATAATCTTTTGAGACCGACTCTAGAGACTGGTTTTCCCTGACAGTATCATCTAAGCACAGCCTGGGAAGCTACTGTTACTGTACATTGTACACTGATCCTGGTCAGAGTTTTCCAGTGATGCTGACATTGAATTAACTTATCCTTGATCATGTTTCTCATCTTCCTGAGAGTTTTGGAGCTTCGTCTTTTAAAGCAGTAAAATAAAATAATAGAAAATGTGATGCTTCAAGCAGGAGGAGGATTAATTCACATAAGGAGAAATTAGCTACTAATAATTAATTTCAATTTGCAAAGCTGTTCAGGATGATGGACTATAAAAAACAGGCCTTGCTCTGTCTGGAGAGAACAGAGACAAAAGAGCAGCTAAAAGTCTTTCATGACAGTTTTGTAATTCCCTTGCATTAACATGTTAAAGATATCGTCTTGATCAGTGCCACAATGGGCTTGCCATGCAAAGGCGTTCATTATAACCTACATCAGACATGTTTTAGCTTAGATTAGTATTCTCTTTAGAGAACACTTCACCATTTCAGTGCATTAAACCTCTTCTGATCTAATGTCAAAGTTCAAAATTAAAGCCTTGCAATTGACTGTCAACTCAAGATGGATTTCCTGATCACGTAAGACATTGAGTGCTCAGAAAGTTTTAGACCACAAAACATTTCAGTTCATCAAAGATGACTGGGAATTTTCTGAACTAGCCTTGAAAGCCTTTCATAAACTTATACTAGAAAACATTTATTTCATTTTCACATGTAACAGCGCTGCCACAAACTCCAAGTAGTTTCTTGTTAGTGGTAAGAGTTAGCAGTAAAGTGAGTTTGCCCATGCAACGCATCAAGCAGAAGCAACTATGCTGCTTGCCATACCCAGTGTACCTCCCCAAGAACTAGACTGTTTTCCTGAATGGTTCTCCCTACTTTCAACTCTGGAAGCTGGTGGAGGTAAGAACATACTGTAAAACAAAGATTCAGTCATCAACACTGTAGTGTTGAAGGCAAAATTGGAAACTTTGATCAACCTAGTCTGATGGAAGGTGTCCCTTCCCATGTCAGAGGATGTTGGAACTAGATCATCTTTAAAGTCTCTTACAACCCAAACTATTTCATGATTTTTCACCAACTCTTACTGGACTTTTCCATAAGAACAGGTAAGCTTAGAATTGGGGTTTCAGCTTTTCTGATCAAAACTATTTATCGTGACTGAGTGCAACATTGGCTCTACTTTCCTGTGTCTGACTTCCTGACACTAAATATCATCCTGTTACACAATTCATGCAGGCTAGATATAGCTTTAAATTCTGAAGCATGTTTTGTGGCCACTACTGCAAAGATACTAGCTCACACAAACCAACAAGTAGCCTACGTTAAGACATTGCATGATGAATCAATTAAAGCATTTAATCGTGAAGCTATACCCAAAGAGAGAAATTAAGATCCATGACAAGGAAAAAGAGAGATGCAGCCCAGGGTCAGATTTGAAGAGATGAAAAGCTAATTGAGCCTGAAACACAAAAGAAACTTGGAATCTTTTTAGTACAATCACACTGTACTGAACACTAGAGCAATGTGGTGCTTTGATTTTTCCTGAATGGTATTCCTATCATGATTAAAATGAAAAGATAAGTGGCCCAACACTTCAATGATTAGGTGCTTCTTATCCAGGGAATTAGTGAAAGCAAAGTTCAGCTTCAACGTCTGATGCCACGACAGGCACCATGATGTTCAACAGTCAAAAGTCTTTGCATTTCCAAAACCCCAGTGTTACCAGCAGAATCCTAGGAGAAAGCTGATTTCTTAGGCAGACACAACTGTATTTCCAGCAGGGAAAGTATCTTCTGACAGTCCAGTCTAAATAATTGGCTCAATCTGCTATTAAATCTTTGGAGTATTAATGTGTTCAGTTTTGGATCAATACCATCCAATCCCAGAATACTTTATTACATGATTTGAGAATAACTGCTGAAATGTTGTGCCACTCGGATGTAGAAAGCTGAGCCAATTCAGTCAAGCAGATTGCCTATTCTGTTCTCTATGGGTTATTTCATTACCTTCATTAAAGAAACATTTCCTATTAGGGAATTACAAGATGCAGTTAATACTTGTTATGTATAAAAGGAAGAAGAGGTGTTCCTTCATCTTCCTGAGACAACATTCTCCCTCACCAAAAAAACAACTTCAATTCTCTACTGACAGAAACATAACAGCAAGAATAGCTGTAATCCTCCAGAGCTTTCAAAGGTGTTCCTGTTAGGGAATACTCTAAATAACATCTTTCATAACATGTGCTGAATATCCAGTGACATCAAAACCTCCAGCCAGGAAGAAAGCAGCAATGCTAAGAACAACACACAGCAAGACTTCTACAAAGAAGCAGGGACTTCCATATGCTTTAAGTCAGTGAATTTCAAAGGAGTGCAGTGGATTTAGGAAATCAATCCCCAAATTAAAATCTACCAGACCAGCTCAGATGGCTTGGAAGTAAAATAAAGCCACATTTTACAGCAAGGCTACATTTACAAGCATATATACAAAATATATTTATAGGTATTTAAAAATGAGAAATAATACAGAAATCCAATCTTCCCCCCCACCAGACAAAGAAAGCCCACAAGGTGCCAATGCCACCCTCTTTCTCCCTCCCAGACTGAAGAACCAGGAAGGCTCATATATTATCTGGATGAAGTTAGTGGAGGAGTTAGAGAGGCAAAGGAAGAACTACAGCCAGTGCCCAAGAGTGCAAAATTGTTTATGTATTGGCTTTGTACCCTTCTTAGCAAACCAGTGAATGATACAGACTTTATCATTATTCTTTTGTAACCAATGCTCTAATTTATTGAGATTCTGCACTGAACTTTCTTGAAAGTCCAGACTGCTCTTATTGGAAGTTTCCACTAAGCCTTAAACTACTACAAAGAGGAAAGGGAAGCATTTGATGTAAAATTTAAATCCCATTATCTTTAATGTTCTGACTTGATTTTAATCCATACCTAGTTGTTTAACCTTTTTAGGTAGACAGTTTTGACTCAGATTTTCATACCTCCTGTCATTTAAGCACATTACTTAACTTGATTTCATGTGTTCACTCTCAATGGACAAGTCAAAGACTCTAGTAATGTAATTGCTTCAGGTATGTCAAGATACACATGCTTTGCTGGCAAAGGTTCAGTGAAGTGAATTGGTCATAACAGCAATTATAGACTTAGTAAGTCTACAACAAGGCTTCCCAAACTGCTTGTGTTTAGTTTTGCTATTAGCAATATCAGCAAATAGAGACAGCACCTGTAAACCTTTAGCTTTTACAGGATGGCCACTCCCAGTACCTGTATCAAGCTGAGGAATTCATAACACTTTATACTGTTTTATTTCAAGAACCATTTGGAGGAAGTTCTCAAAACTTGGAGCTCCCACCATAAACCATCTCTTTCACAGTACCATGAAAAGCAGTATAAGACCACATATCAATAACCATTTCAGTTGGCTCTTAATACATCAGTTTCTACAGAATACAAAGAAAGATTCTGCATGCAGAAGTTATCACACTGTTCAAAGCTTCACATGGGATCTGCTCATCTCTGCTCTTTGCTCAGGGCAGCCATGCTCCCCAACATATATATAGCAAGTCCTGTCAGATGAAAACAGGCAGAAGCTAACCTATTGTAATATGTACACAATCAAATGGTAGTTACCAGGCTTTTAGACTTAACAAGTAGAACTATAAAAAAAAATTCAAAGGGATGATGCTTTCAACTGAAACAGAAGTAAAAATCTGAAGTAGAACAGAATATTTAAGTTGAAAGGAATCTACAACTAAAATATACTCCAACTGCCTGATCACTCCAGAGCTGATCAAAAGTTAAAGCACAATACTAAGAACATTGTCCAAATGCTTTTTCAACACAGAGTTTTTCCAGGGTACCATCATTCTGCTTTTATTCTTCAGCTGTGATAGGTTTTACACTAGCATATTTCAGTGGGCTCATATTTCCTACAAAAGCACAGACAGATAATATTTATGCAATCTGATTTGGCTGTTTCCAATGAAATTTCTCCAGTTTCAAAGTAAAGCAGAGCTGTACTGACATTTGATTGGCCCTTTCTGACCTTCCTCCAAAGACTGCCTGAGCAGGTCAAACACCATCTTTCAAACCAATACAGAAGCTTTGCAAAGCACAGGTCTCTCTGATCACCCAAAGCCTTTCATTTGATGTCGCTCATTTCTACAAGCCTTACCTTTCTGCCCTATATATTTGCATCAATTCACACAAATATCTTAAAAATGCTGAGGCATACATAGCTGAGCAAAATTTGCTGTAGCATGAGGAATGTAGCAGGTGAGCATCTGTTTACAGAGTCCATGGATCAGCAAATCACTGTGTTAAGGACCTGCTTTCCTCTGACCACAAATGATATTACAGCTTCATTATGAAACCACACACTCCAGCACTGGTTCACAGCTGGTCTACTTGAACCTTAATTAACTCTTATCAGTATCAGTTCAAACAGCTGCCATAAATAGGATTATTGCTCAAGTTACCAGGCTTCTGATGGCTACTGAAATCTTCTCAGAAGATGACTTCTTCCCATATTAAATGCTCAATGATTGCCAACATTTTTTTCCCCTTGTTAAGATTTTAGAAGAATAATAATTCAGAAATCTTGGGCTTCGCTGCACAACCAATGCAAGTGACTGAATCTTGAACAGGTCTGAGCTGCCTCTAATAACGTTTGAGTCCATGTTTTACACCTTCTGTT
Source organism: Tricholaema leucomelas (assembly GCA_013400475.1). Taxonomy (NCBI): domain Eukaryota; kingdom Metazoa; phylum Chordata; class Aves; order Piciformes; family Lybiidae; genus Tricholaema lacrymosa; species Tricholaema leucomelas. The sequence goes on along the minus strand of WAAF01019954.1, from coordinate 233,834 downwards.
AGGCTTCTCAGAAGTGCCCTATGATAAATATGTAAGCATTTAACACAAGATTAGCTTGCATTAGATTACAAGCATTGAGAGAAATTTACTGACTTCCACCTGCAGTGTGAGTTCTGGGTCCAACTCTTGGTCTGAGAAGGATGTATTTATGCACATCACTGCTGCACACAAAGACACAGATAGAAATGACATGAGCTGTCCATCTGAGATTACTGTAAGCACCACAGGCTGTCATGCCATTTACCCTTCCTGGTTGCTGTAAAAAAATCCAGTCCAAAAGAGAGATTTTACACTTAAGCTGTCTCAGCAGAGTCTGTCAAAAGCAAGAGATCCTGCCCACTGTTACCAGCTTTTGTCATTAGTGCTGCTCCACAAGACACACACAACAGTAATCTTGTTAAACACAAGGGTGACCAATCCTGGGTAGACTCACCTGTCCATGCACCTCAAAGCTTCACTGCTAGTGGTCCTCAGGCTTCACAGAACTATGAACAACACTGCTATTACCTGCAGTGTGTTACAGACATTTTTGGTGCACTTCCCTGTGTCTGGAAACAACACTAAAAAGCTTGCAAGACCTTCACTAGACACCTAGCAAAACCAAGAATGAAAAAAAGAATGTGATCCAGCAGGTCATGGCTGCTTTCTTTGGTTTGCTAAGTCAGAAGGTTTTATTTCCGTTAATGCTTCCTTTCTTGGCAATTTGGGAAAAAAGAAAAAAGAAAGGAAGTAGAAACAACTCATAAAATTTCAGCTGATCCCCAGAGATGTTATAGCATGCTTTACTGTAGCTATACTGACATACCACATGAAAGACAACAACTGTCAGCTTTAGTTTCAGTGAAACTGTGCAGGGTTTAGAAAACCAGGATTGCTGACCCTAATCTGCAACCAAAGCTCATGTAAGAGTCAGGCACACTTATTCATTTGAAGATAATATTTAATTAATCTCACAAATAGGAGATTTTGGAAGCACCTATTTCCAAGCTAGCCAATGTATCTTGTATCACAGAGAATAGAATTATCTTTATAATCCTGGCCCTTTTCCCTAGCAGAGGAAATAGTGGAGGCTGCTTAGAGAAAGGATAGCTGTTGCTCAGTATTGTACAAACACAAAAGATAAACTCTGCTCCGAAAGGAACACACTGTACTTGACAAAAGGAAAAGACAGAGGAACAAGCTCTTCAAAGCAAAGAACTTAAACATGTGAAACAAGCACATTAAATGAGTAATTATTAGACAAATAAGTGTATTTCATAAATTGCACTGCCCTGTGAGTATACAATTTACTTCTAAATTATGAGGCCCAGCCCTTTTCCACCCATTGAGCAGTGTTGTATATACTTCTGATGCTTTACAGTAGAATAAATAATGATAAAAACATGTCATTTCCTCCTCACGAGGATTTAAAGTGTAGGGGAAATAAAAAGCTTTTTATACTGCCTCTCCACTGCTGTACTCCTGCCATTTACTCGGCTATGACTCCAGAGAAAGCTGTAGGTGAGTCCATCAGAAGGAAAAATGACAACATGACCAAGTCCCAAAGAGTAACCTACTTGTAGTGTGATTGTACTGTGGTTTCCCACTGATTAGATGTATGCAGGGGAAAACCTGAAGTAGATGAGACTGGTTTAGTTTATTAAAGTATATGAGCATTCAGGATCAGATCAGGAGGGAAATACCAATTTCCACCTGTGATTACTCAAAGGGCTCAGAAAAGCTCATACATGTGTTATTACCCATAGATTATGGTTGCTAGATTGCTGTAATGGAGGTGGGTAAATAGGTACTAATCTACATTCTTACAGTGGAGTCAATTATCTTTAAATGTTTAAAATCACAGTGAATCAATCAGAACCTCGTTTTTGATGTGACCAAAACCATTTGCTCAAATACCACTTTTGTTGATAGTGAGCTTTTGTTTTCTAAAAGAGTTTAAAACTTTCACAAAGGGAAATTCACCAGACATGTTTCCTTGTGCTTCTTTTTCTTCAGAATGGTATTTGGCAACACAAATTTAAATTCATTCAAGAGCTTCCAGCTAGGTCATGCTTCAAGTTTTTGTTTTGTTTCCTCTGATGCTATCGGGTGAATGATTTCCTAGTAAGGTCCAGCTGTCAACACAGCCACAAGCTTGGCAGGCACTCCACAGTTCCAGTAACTTCACAGTCTGACACAGCCCATTAACCATCTAATATATTAGAAACAAGTTTTTCTTGTACCCGGATAGAGCTGCAATACATTTTCGCAAACATTAAGTTTGCTGTGTGCTCACACAGCAGATGACTGATGGAGCTCTGAGCCAAGTGGTGGCTTTCCTACAGCTACTCTATAGCAGTATACTAAAAATTAAATGCCCTTACCAAAAATTCATATTCACATGAAGGCACAAGGGATTCATATATTATTGCTATCAATACCATATCTCCCCATCTTGCTGATCACAACTTCTATTTAGAAGCAAGGCCGCAGTCAACACCAGCAGCATGGTCCCTAGGAGGCACAGCAAGCCCTTGGCAAACACCTACTTGTGAGACAACCTCTGTGAAGTTTTGTACTAATATGTTCCTTACAGAAACATTTACTTGTGACCTCTTTTTCTGTGGATTGTGGAAGCTGTTTGCTGTCAGAACTTCCTCTTAATGAGGTACAAGGAGCAACATCATGACCAAATCTCTAACTTCAGTAAAAGCCTCTGAAGCAATCATTCATTAACATCACCTCAGCCTTTAACAGGTCAGATGTGCAAAGCCATTTTAATCCTTGACCTGGAAGTGTTTATTTTTCAGGTATATCAGACTTTGGATTATCTTTACATCTTACAAGTTGACCGCACTAAGGAGGAAGATTCATGTTCGTAGCCCATGAGTGTAAAGTTTTAGATAAAGCTCACAACAATTCACTTGCAATGGAATCATTCTGACTTGTATTATGAGCTCTTCCATTTGATTCAACTCATGGTGAGTGACACTAAGAAGTGAATGTTCTCTGGATGGCATGCTGGAAAAGGAAAAAAATCCATATTGGGTTTAACGACCCTTGCCAACTTCAAGTCTTCATCACTACAGTTTAAATTTCAAAGGCATTTTGTTGCTAAGGGCACAGGTATGTATTAACAGGGATTCTTCACAGAAAATTTTGCAGTCTTCAGCTGTAAAGTCACAAAACTCTCAAGTTCTCCCAGAAAGTTGTCTGAATCATTGCTATCAAGAGGTTATGCCCTATTCTCACTCTGATAAACAATCTGCAGACTAAGCGTTGGTTGATAAAGACAGGCTGTTTATTTTTGCCTTCTTTTCATTTTTAGACACTAAACAATGCCACTTCAGAAAAAAACACTGGACATAAATATTTCTATGTTAAGACTTCTTCACATAAGAGGTCACTTCAAATAGGAAGCAGTGCAAGTGTTATCTGCAGCTTTCAGATGAAGGAGCACTGGAGTAGTTCTTGGCTGCTTTAACTGGATGCAGAGGAAAGTAGCATTAAGCTATGGGCATGGAAACTCCTGATAAGATGGATTAATTTGTAAAGACTCATTTCTGAAAAAAAAAAATCTGTTGGCTTTTGTTGAACTCTTGGTGTGTCTGCCAAGTCTAGTCTCACCTTCAGACCTAAGACTCAGCTTTTTCCTCCCTACAGCATATAGGAAGAGGACACAAGGTCTTATGCTGTACACTTCTTGCATCTATCACTGAAGCAGCTACAAATTTATTCCTTGTATTTCTACTGAAGTCTCAAATCACATCACAGCTACTGAAAACATTTTGCAAAAACTGATGAAGCAGCTTTAAGCTGCAGGACCTGGAAACTGAATACAGGTGTCCTAGATCAGTACACAGTATCTTGCTTCCTGTTTTCCTCTACTATCTATGCTCTCTTCTCATCCTGGTTAAAATTATCCTCTTGCCATCTTCTCTTTAAATCAGGTATCTAACTATCCAGGGAGGACTACAGCTAGTCCTTAACCTTACAATAGCTGAGTCCTAATATTGCTGTAGATCCCAGAAAAGTGATAGATTTGAGACAAGTCAAACATTTTGGCATAACAAGGACTCAACATCTAGCAACCATGCTACAGCAGCTTTATTGCACCAACCGAATGCATGCAGCAATGGCCTGACAGCTCTGAGTAGCAGGATGAAATGGTACCCACTTCTGCTTCACTAAAAAAGCTACAGCAAAAATCTAAGCTGAAAGCTTCCAGAAAGTCCCACACATCACAGGCCTTCTGGGGAGTAGTGGCAGGACTAAGAACTTGAGCTTCACCTGGGAGGGTGAGGAAAGCTCATAGGTTTTTCACTAAGCTGAAGAAAATTTCACTTCACGGTTCGGATATTAAACACAGAAACCAAAAACACTTACTCCTATCAGTCTTGTTAGACCTTTGGAGTTCCGCAAGTTATGCAATTTTGTTCAATAAAATTTTCTGTGCTACTGCAATCTCATGATGCATGAGAGGAATGTTCCTCTCAGTCACTTCCAATGATGCAAACATGTCAGAACAATTTGGGGAGAAACAAAATGAGCAAAGAGATCCATTGCCATTTTCTTTCTTCCTTAAAAACCTGATTGAAGAGGACTAATCCAGTGTTATTCACTCTGGTAACATCCATGTTAGCCATCTCTAGCCCATCACACAGTTATGAACTTCTTTACACCACAATAAACATCTAGGGAAAACATCCACTGCATCTCCTAATACTTAATCAGGCCTTCCCAAAACCTAAATCATCTCAGACTGTGTTGTAACTGCATTGCAAAACTTTCATATTTGAAAGCAAATCAGTCGCAAGCTGGTTTCTCTGTCAAGACTTCCCACCACGGAACTCCAGCAACTCAGTTGGAGGTTACAATACAGACTTAGCTTTGCTTTCCCCACAACTATTTGATGTTAATATGAATAAGTATAACCAATGTTTTACCCAGAACATTTATGTAATACCAAAAAAACCCAAACAAACAACAACAAAAAAAAAATAGCAAGTGATAGTTTTCCACTATGTCTGCAACTGTGGATATAAAGTACAGCACAGCCTAGGCAAAAGCAAAGTGCAATAATAGAGCCAAAGGTGAATTAGGAAAAAAAAAAAAAAAACAAACCAAAATTTTCTTTTAGCATACTTAGCACAGAAACTAACAATTTTCAGCTCAAAACAGCTGCTCAAATTTAAGTACATCTGTTCATACTTTATGGGTTATTACAAATCAAACAATAAACATGTTTGGGCTTTTGTTATTATGTTTTTCCCTTTTTCCTCTTGATTTCAGTTGCACATAACACTATACTAAATACCAAAAAAAAGTCAGTCATAGCTTGTGAGAGTAATGTGAAAACTGTAGGTCAGAGCTGTGTTCACTCTCTCCACTCAGTGGTATAGATGCAAGACACAGGCATGGCACAGATGTCTCACCAGCATAGCACACACCTGGGGATAAACTTCCAGAGGAACACTTGTATTTAACTTTGTGTAACTACTTTCTTCAATCTGAAACTCAGCATTTTCATGTAGATTTGCTGGGCTCCTTCCTATTGTTATTCATGACAGCTTCTGCACAGTCTCCTCTGAAGATTTACAGTAATGTTTAACAGGAAATTCTTAAGGTTGGCCAAAGAGGAGGGAAAACCTTTCAGTGACATAGCCCTTAGCTTATTATTATTAGAATATGAGCAAAATTAGTAGTGAAAAGCCCACACAGGAGAGCAAGGGCCTTCCAAGAGAAAAGCACCTGGATACATGGAACTCTGGGCTAACTCCTCCTCATCTGGATCCAAAACAGGAAGCAGCAGGCCAGTATTTGTGCCAGGCTACAGAGGAAGCATATGGGCATCATCTCACTAGCAACAGAGCAGCAATTTGGCAGACTATGATTGTCATGCATTCATTACCATCCATCACCTGCAGATCATCCCTCCTTTCCATTTGTGTCACATTGAAGCTTTTCCTAGTTCTTGTCGTTACAACTAGTTGACTAATAGTGCTACTGAGAGCAGCTTGAGCTAACATAGCTGGCTTTGCTCTGGTCCTCAATAAGTGTCCTACCAGCTGTGGAAATGGTAGCTGCTCCAAGACTATCCGAAGGTAGTTTGGAGTTTGGTTTTGCTGTTTGTTTTTGGTGGTTTTTTTTTTTTTTGGGGGGGGGGGCTTAGTTGTTTGCTTTGTTGTAGTTTTGTTTGTTGTTTTTTAATCTAATCGGTTTTGAATCATTAAGAAGCTGTACTTTCTGATACATTACAGAATAAGAAAGCTGCAGGATGTTGAATAAATAGAATAACAGCTTACTCTTTATATCTCAGCTTTTAAGTCTGTTTTTCCAGGACTTTCATATCAATCCAACCTCCACTGAAGTGCAATGCTCAAGAGTCCCCTTTGCATCTCCTGGATTGATTAGAATTTCTCCTTATAACAAAAGCGTTAATTTGTCCACCAAATTTTTTCCAAAAATTCCATGATCACCAAATTTCAGCTATCTCAAGTTAAAGCATGCATTACAGACCAAATAATACCAAAAATAATTTTCACCTCTATTCCTCTTTCTAGTACGCATACCACTATCGAAAGATTAATGATGGGGAATGTGCAATTCATACACAATTAAGAGTCAGAAAATGAAAGCAATTTCAAAACTGAAGTTCATAACCCATAAAAATATCTTAGAATGAACAAGTCAGCTGAACTGGAGCTTGGTTCTTTGAGTTTTAAGACAAGAAAGAGGAGGAAGGAAAGAGTTACCTGGAACCCTATGAGAGAATTATGGACAAGGTTGCTGAGCAAAGGGCTGGCTAAGTACAACAGGTATGAAAAGGAACACTAAACTAAACAGCTTAAGTGTCATTACCTCAAGCAAGTAAGTGCTTTTGTAAGTACACAAGTAGTAAAATGAATGCTTGGGTAAATCTGGTCTCACTACTGAACAGATCAAAGGACTTACTGATACAAAATGTGGAGAAGGCCGAGTTACCAATTGCTTTCTTTACTGCACCGAGTATCATGTGTTATGAATTATGCAAAGGTAAGGATATTAATTTTGATATCCAGGTGAAAATTGTTAATAACAACGAAAATTTATGATTAAATCTCATCAGAAAGCTTATTTACAAAGTTTGAAATGCACAGTTTGGTTATTTATAGACACAGGGCAGAGGCAAAACCAGAAAGCTTTAAGAAATAACTAGCAAGTGCAAACACTAAAACTGGAAAGAGTTTCTTAGTCTCACTTATACCTCTTGCCCACCAGGGGACTTGAGAGGCTCCTTTCTGCTACTAAGGTAGAAAGACACCATAGAATCTAGCTACAGAATTTCTAGAGAAGTTTTGATTATTTACTCACAAAATTAGCCCCCAACTTGTGGGGCTAGCTACAGCTTCAGACAGCACCCAAACACTGACAGGGAGTTCTGCCCACACCTTGTCAGCTGCTGAGGCTTCTGGTTCTTCCCAGGCTTCACAGGATGCCAGGGAAAAGAGGCAGACAATCTCTGACCTTATGCTGGCCACTCTGAACAATCTGTGTGTCCCTTCCAGAGTTTCTTATCTTGGCAGGTGTAGGCAGGATGCAATAAGGCAGCGAGGCATAACACTGCCAGAAGCAGAGAGCAACAGCAGCAGCAAGCACAAATACAACAGCAGAGCACACTGTGTTACCTGCTCATCTGTTTTTATCAATATGGCCCAAGACTAATGGGCCTTTGGATACAGAATAGCCAATCAGAATGGCAGTTGTCTAAGCTTGACCATATTAGGTGAAACCATAGGATGGCTTTACCCAAATTTGGGAAAGCACAGACCTTGCAGGAGTCAGCCACAAGCCAAGTGTATGGACCTTGTTCACCACAGGATGTAAACAGGAGCAAAACAAGTCTGGGCAAGCCACAGTCCTTAGACACAGTGGCTCCAGGTTCATTGTCCTCTTTCCCACTGTTGTTTCTCCCCAAAACAAAGAGGGAGGGAGAGCAGAACACCACATCTGGGCAAGCCAGGACAGGTATAAGCCTATTTTGGCCTACCACAACACAATGTTAATTGAAAGATTAAAAAGAAAATAATCTAGGTTTACAAAATCTCTCTACATTCCTTTGGAAAGCCCAGAAAATTGGGATCATAAGATCAGTTTTTTTCATAGAATCAACCAGGTTGGAAGAGACCTCACAGATCATCCAGTCCAACCTAGCACCCAGCCCTATCCAGTCAACTAGACCATGGCACTAAGTGCCTCATCCAGGCTTTTCTTGAACACCTCCAGGGATGGCGACTCCACCACCTCCCTGGGCAGCCCATTCCAATGGCAAATCACTCTCTCTGTGAAGAACTTCCTCCTAATATCCAGCCTATACCTCCCCCAGCACAACTTGAGACTGTGTCCCCTTGTTCTGTTGCTTGTTGCCTGGGAGAAGAGACCAACCTCCACCTGGCTACAGCCTCCCTTCAGGTAGTTGTAGACAGTAATGAGGTCACCCTTGAACCTCCTCTTCTCCAAGATAAACAACCACTGCTCCTTCAGCCTCTCCTCACAGGGTTTGTGTTCCAGTCCCTTCACCAGCTTTGTTGCCCTTCTCTGGACACGTTCCAGCACCTCAACATCTCTTTTGAATTGAGGAGCCCAGAAATGGACACCGTACTCAAGGTGTGCCTGACCAGTGCTGAGGACAGGGGAAGAATAACCTCCCTTGCCCTACCGATAATTCTGTTCTCCGATTTCCGTGTCCTCCGATTTCACCAGGGTCAAGCATTTTGTGAAACAAGAAAGTTTCCCCAAAGCACTCGTAGGTTCTCTACATATATTGATTATGAGAGTAGGACACGGTCATCTTCCTGACATGTTCTCATTTCATTGGGTTTTTTACAACTGAAACTTACTGGGTATATTTCAAACAATCGAAAAGATGACAAGACTAGAATACATTCTGTGTCTGTAACAGAGGCTGTCAATTACCTATAAATATTCATGGAGCAGTTATGGTAATTGGTTCAGAAAGTTGTGATCTAGCTATAGATGTTCCAGGAACAGAAATGGGGAGCCAGGACTGCCAGATGGTTATTTTTTGCAAGTTATTCGTTCAGCATACCATGGCAGAAAGTTCAGATAGAATGTAACACAACGGGATCATGTAACAATTATTCAAAATCTGTGTAGTTTAGAAGAAATTACTCCCCTTTTGTAACTCTACTGTACCGTACATTTTACCTCTCTAGCAAGTTCTATCAGACAGTCCTCCTCAGAAAAGAGCAGTAGGAAGTTTCAGAGTTTTAAAATTCTTTTATAGAATTGAATAAGGTTTCTTTAAAGAGTTAGAAAGAAAAATACATTATGTTCTCATTCCAAATACAGCTCTTTACAAAAGCCTGGCCTTTACCTACCAAGGAGATGTGACAAAAAAGGTTTCACATGCTGGCATAGCTATGTGGTAGATCCAAATCTAGCAATGAAAGTTGCATCAAGTCAATCAGTACCTAAAATGACTAGGCATTTTTAATGCAGGACATTGTCTTGCACCTCCAGACACCACTCCTGGAGCCAAGTCTCCACTTCAAATACAGCAGTCTTAGAGTCATCACCAAGAATCTTTAAAACATCACAATCCTAAGATAAAGGAAACTCCTCCTATGAGAGAGTGAGTTAGAGACACACATATGGTGAATATAAGAAAATTAAATCCTACTTATTGTTTGAACAGTCCATGGTACATTAAGAAACAGAAGTCTTTACCAGTTATTTGTCAGTTTAGTAATGTGCATTAAGTAATATGGCCAGAGACCTAAAGTGCAAATGTATTCTCAGCTTGATAAATTATCCAGTACCACTGCTAAATCAAACATAGGAACACAACACCTACACTGTAACACTGATAGACTTCCAGGTAACATGATCTAAGCTTGTACCTCTACTTTGTGATAGAATCATAGAAAGCATTTGGTAGAAATGAACCTTTAGACATCACCTATTCAAATCTCCTCCATAGTAAGCAGGGACATCCTCAACTTGACCTGGTTGCTCAGAGCTTCATTAAGCCTAACTGCATATCTCCAGGGATGGGGCCTCTACCACCTCCCCAGGCAACCTGTTCCAGCGTTCAACCACCCTCACAGTAAAGAGCTGCTTCCTAATGTCCAATTGAAATCTACCCTTCTCTAGATTTAAACCATTGTCCCTTGTCCTACTACTACACGTAAAATGTCTTTCCTCAACTTTTTTGTAGGTCCCATTCAGGTACTAAAAGGACCCCACAAGGTCTTCTCCAGGCTGAACAACCCAAGGTCTCCCAGTCTGTCTTCATGGCAGAGGTGCTTCAGTCCTTTGATAGTTTTTGTGGACATCCTTTGGACCCACTCCACCATGTCTGTGTCCTTCTTACTCTGTGCTCAGAGCTGGGCTCAGTACTCCAGGTGAAGTCTCCCCAGAACAGAGTGGCAGAATTGCCTCTCTCAACTTGCTGGTCTTGCTTCTTTTGACGCACCTCAGAATGAGATCGGCCTTCTGGGCTGGAAGTGCATGTTGGCAACTCATCTCCAGCTTTTCAACCACCAATACCCTCAAGTCTTTCTGCAGAACTGTTCTGTCACATCCTCCCCCAGCCTGTATTGATAATGAGGATTCCCCCCACCCCAGTGCAAGACCTTACACATTTGGCCTTGTTGAACCTCATGAGGTTCACTTGGGCCCACATCTCCAGAGCCCTCTGAATGACATTTAGTCCTTGTATCTCATGGCTGTGTGTTAATCCAAATCCCATGAGCCACAGCTCTCCACACAGGAAGGCTGAGACTGAAAGCTCACTGAAAGTGCTCAGATTGCAGACTACACACAAGCCACATCCAAAGTTGTGGAGGCCATGCTCATATCAGAAGTGCCTGCTGCAGGAGATGAACATGGCTTAGTACCAGTATTCCTTATAAAATAGAAAGCTTTCAGGACTTGGGGGGGGAAAGAAGCATAAAATATACTCTACATGCCACTAAAACCAGAACAAAGCAAGAATAGAATAGAATCAACCAGATCGGAAGAGACCTCCAAAATCATCCAGTCCAACCTAGCACTCAGCCCTGTCCAATCAACTAGACCATGGCACTAAGTGCCTCATCCAGTCTTTTCTTGAACACCCCCAGGGACGGTGACTCCACCACCTCCCTGGGCAGCCCATTCCAAGGGCAAATCACTCTCCCTGTGAAGAACTTCCTCCTAACATCCAGCCTATACCTCCCCCAGCACAACTTGAGGCTGTGTCCCCTTGTTCTGTTGCTGGCCGCCTGAGAGAAGAGACCAACCCCTACCTGGCTACAACCTCCCTTCAGGTAGTTGTAGACAGCAATGAGGTCCCCCCTGAGCCTCGTCTTCTCCAGGCTAAACAATCCCAGCTCCCTCAGCCTCTCCTCACAGGGTTTGTGTTCCAGGCCCTTCACCAGCCTTGTTGCCCTTCTCTGGGCATGTTCCAGCACCTCGACATCTCTCTTGAATTGAGGAGCCCAGAACTGGACACATTTTAAGCCTAGAGACTACGCATTAGTCACATTCCTAAATGTTTTAGATCAACAGTACTGTAGCTGAATCACTCACATTATTAACTCACAATATTAACATTGGTCCTGCCCACAATATCTTCTTTCAGATTTTATAGAACATGTACATTTTGGAAAATCTGAAGTTACCTTGATGTAAGTTCAGGCTGATCACCAGCTCACCACAGAATCGTATTTCAGAGTATTTGAGATCTTGGATGTCACAATTTACCAAAAATATGATCAAAGGAGAAAATAAAGCAGACAACAAAAAACAGGAGGGAGAAAGACAACATAAAAACCAAAACAAAACCACAACTGATTCTAAATAAGTAGCAGTAATAGCGCTCTGTGGAAAAATAGCTGTAACACATTTTTAAGGGTTTAGAAGGAATCATTTAAAAAAAATAGCTGAATGCAAAGTTTAAAAACAAAGCATGTTGAATGATATTATGTACCTTGAGGTAACAGCAAGAGCTGATGCTGGTGACACCTTTCTGTGTGGTTAAAAGTGCTTCAAGCCACCAACATCCCATTACTCTGTTTTGATTTGAGAGGAGGTACATCATCACTTCAAGTCAGGTGAAAGAGTTTTCTTCTTTCTTCTGAAAGTCTCTAGTTATTAATTTCAAAGGGAAGTCTACCATAGTCAAACTGAATCCCAGACAAAGCTAGTGTCACAAATCTGTGTAACCTAATTCAGTTCATGTTGCCTTCTAGCACAGAAAGAAATATTATTTGGTCCTTTAGGATTCAATTCCACTTACTAGATTAATTTGATATGTATTTAAACCAAACAGTTCATCTATTCTTTCCAGAGGCTATAGAAAGACATCTCTAGAGTGCAACTCATTCCCCTATTTTTTAGACATGCCACTACCTTCCATTGACTATAGAGGGAGCCTAGAATCATAGAATCAACCAGGTTGGAAGAGACCTCTAAGATCATCCAGTCCAACCTAGCACTCAGCCCTATCCAGTCAACTAGACCATGGCTCTAAATGCCTCATTCAGTCTTTTCTTGAACACCTCCAAGGACAGTGACTCCACCACCTTAGCTTAGGCTCTATGCACAAAAAAGATTGATTTCAACATTTGATGTTTCTTGATGTTTTCATCAGTGACACAAATAAGTTTAATTTTAGCTACCAATATGAAAATAAGTTGCTTAGTATACACAGAATGTGTGCAAGAATGATTGTTTGTATGATTATGTTAGTGGGTATATTATCAATAAATCTCCAAAGAGGGGGAAACTTCCACCCCCTCTCAAAAACTGAAAGGTTATCATACTCCAATAATGTCTCCAAAGGCTGACACTAGATTGCTTCCCTACAGTTTCCTATTAGCATGCTGCTAATGGAAAATTGCAAGTCCTCTCTTTTTTTGGGCATGTAATGAACCCAATCTGTTTCAGTCTGTGGCCTATGGCTCTATACAATTTTACTCCACAACACTGAATGTCAAGTGCCACTCCCATCCCTCCCCTTGTTCCTAAAAACCTAGCCAACTCACCCTCTGGGAGAAAGGAAAATTCTAACAACCAAAATTACAAACACTTCATTGTCTTATTACAATATGCTTATTTACATAAATGCCTTCTATTTCTCTTATTAGATCAGCCTGACCAAAACAAAATTTGCATTTAAATAGTACTACTATAATTCACATCAAGTACCTGGACTGATTTTCATACTCTTATTTCCACACAAGAGGCAGGGGGGGAAAAGAGCTTTCTCTACTCAGAGAACAAAAGATCAGTATGAGATCATAAGCAGAGCAATTTCTCAAACTTTAATTTTCTTTAAGTTTTCCAGGGGCCCTGCACTTCACTTTAAAATGCATAGCAGTTACAGAAAGAAACAGTAGGCTAAAGACGGACTTGATCTAGCCAAGGGAAGGCTGAATCAGCTTCTATAATCTTGTAACCAAGACTATAATTCCTTTTAGAGAGCATCCCTAAGTAAAAACATGACAGCCAAAAGCTGCAATAAATGGAAGGTGTCAACCATAGCTTTTTTGAGTTGTTTTTAAATAAAGGCAACTATCACACCAGCAATTGTGCACTGACAAGCAGAAACTCAGGTCCAAGTTAAAAAGGTTTTATTATCAGAGAATAGAACTTCACTGGAAGGAAAGGCTGTTGCTTTAGCACCGGAAAAGATCACTGCAGGAGGAGTTACTGGAGTTTGAGTACCACTCTGCTGCAGAAAAGTGAGTGAATTACACTTTACAGATAAGATACAAAAGAAGATTTAGTCCCATTCTCCACTGGGGAACAGTGGCCTTGGAGTGACAAGTGGAATAAGGATTAAACTCCACCAGCTGCATGAACTAGAACAAGTTCACAGAAGAGTTTTTTGCATTCAGACAATTCAGGGAAAATACCCCCTCTGAATACCAGCTAAGTGTAACCCTACTAACTGAAAGCATCCCACAGACTCACATTTTACTACATGAGGAATATCAATTAGTAATTGCTTTGTCATCTTAAGTGAAAGTCCAAAACAAAAGGAGCTAATTAAAGCTTTATGTCCTGCAGCTCTGGAATAAAACAAAAAGATTATTGCTTGGATGAAGAATAGCAGTCCAGCAATAATTATGGGATAATGATTATGTTTTTATTTGGGGTTATTATTGCCTTTCTCCTTTTCTCATCCATAAAGGCACAGAAGTGTGTCATTGCTACATGACAAATCTTCTAAATGAAGCATTTCAATATGATTCATTAATTCTAAAAGGATGGCAAAAAAATGTTGCAAAACTCCAAGAAGAAAACCTTGAAGCAAAGAGTTCTATGAGCACAGACAAACTGCTTCAGCTAAGGCAGTGTTTCTCAAATCATGGGCCATAAAGCATCTAAAAGGCTTACAAAGGACATTCTGATTCAGACAAGAGGATAATAAACATTTCCTCAAACGATGAGACAAAGTACAGCAATTCTGGTTGTAGGCTGCAGGAGTCTCACAAGGGGAAGGACTAGTGACCTCTGATTGGTGACACTCAAAGTCACAACAGATTTTAAACATTTCAAAAGCTTTTGGGGTGGGGAGGGCAGACAGAGTACACAAAGCCTCAGACATGTTGGCTGATGTACATGATCTTTACGGAGTCCTCTGTGTTAGCCTCAGTATTACATAAGCACATGTGAATTATCTGTTTGCTCAAATACTTTGTGGCTTAATAACAGAAAGAAGGTCTGTGACATTTAAATAACTCCAGCTCACTCCTTGCAATATCAAAACATGTTTTGTGTTTGATTTATTGTGTTTTCCAGAAAATAGCTTTTCTAGGGAAAAAAAAAAAAGAGAAGATAAAATTCACAACTGAACCCTAGGCAGAAAGAAAAAACTTCCAAATATCATCCCAGACATTTTTTAAGTAATCAACATTTGATGAGTATTAAGTTCAGAAAAGCTCAGCCCAGTTCATTGGAATGCACTACCTTTCCATCCTAATACACCTGCTGTGACAGGATCCTTATAAAAAGACATTGTTTGCACATTTCAGTCTTGCCAGAGAAGTCAGCTGTACATGTAGTACAGTTTCAGGGTGTCAGCTCATGAGATCAACTTTACTTCACAGAATGTTAGGGACTGGAAAGGACCTCTAAAGATCATGCAGTCTAACCCTCCCCCCCCGCCCCCCACCACAGCAGGATCACCAGATCACACCGGAAAGCAGAGCAACTGAAAGCTAAACCTTTCCAAAGTACACCCTGTGATCCTGCTCCTGCATAACCATGTTCCAATAAGTCAAATCACACTAGTTTAGTCCTGTTACTTTTATTACAAAGCCAGCAATAAACATCTCCAGGATGGTAGTCCTGCATATCCAAAATTCAATACTCCTTAAATATTGCTGGCAATATTGACTTCAGTGGAGGTAAAGGACCTGTCAGGTCCCAGCATAAACTTATCTTTATGAAGAAGAATTTTACGCTCCATTTAGAGTTATTAATTTATACAGCAGGCTAAGCCCTTTCTTCCCAAGCTAAAGGCTTACTCTGATGAGCAGTAAAGTCAGAGTCCATTACTACCCACAATTATTGTCCAGTTCCTTTTATCTACCTTATCACAGTTATTGTGGCATAATTTCCCAAAGGAGTAATTGTGAGTGGATTAAATGTTGCCTAAGGTAACATTTAATCCACAGAGACATGTTTATTAAAGTGTGGGGTTGGGTTTTGGTTGGGTTTTTGTTTTTTTTGGTCTATTTTATTTTGGGGTGGGGGGGAATGGGGTGATGCAGGTGGGGGTTAGTATTGGGTTGGTGTTTGCTTCATTTTTGCTTAAGAATGAAAATTAAAAAAGCCAAAGTTCCTTCCACTGGGTTTTTCATCCATGAAGAGAACATTTATCAGGGCTCCAACAATATTTTGCAAACAGATCATTATAGGAATGCAAATATTGAGTATTGTCTTAACTGTTCTGCTGAACACAAGTTTCTGTATGAAGGTATCCTTATGCTCTGCAGTGCAGCCAAAGATTTTTTTCAGCTTCTTTCCAACCTCTCTGTGGATAATTAAATGAATATATAATTTATCACATACCTTGTAATCCAAATCAAGTCCAATATCAAGACTTACACTGGTTTCAGACTGCCAATGCCAGGAAAAACCTCCAAACATTCAAGTAGGTTATTTCCTTATTGCCGACACAAGACCCTGGTCTTAAAGGATGCTAGTAACAGACAACAGGTCTCAGTTGCAGACTTTTCATCTATTTGACATGTGCTTTCACCTGGAAGCTTTGTGGTGTCCTCTCTACAGCTCCAAGTCTAATGTTATTTCATGTTATTTATCTCCATTAACTTTATTCAATGTCTTAATTTTAAAAGACATTGTTCACACCCATAAAGATCAAGTGGGATGAATATAAGTTTTAAGAATGAGGCCCAGACTCTACACAACAAGAAATCATACAACTACATCCACCACTACATGAGTCTCAGCCTGGATTCAAAGTACAAGTACAACAATGTGAACAGTGCCATCAGGTATCTCAGTATTCACATAAAGTGTGAAAGTGCACTGCTTGATGTCAGAGTTGTCTTGCATATCTACCTTGTTAGATTCACATCTATTTCCAAATTCTTTCATTCCTCAAAACTTCAGGAAAAAGAGACTTCAACTATAAAAAAAAACAACCAACCAAAAAAAACCAACCACCAAAACAAAACACCACCCACACCTGTGTTACCCAATATTTCCAGCTCTATGTGTAGATTTTGGGAAGAGTGAATATGGACATTCCCATTGTGCAAGTTTGAAGCTAGCTAGAATGTTTTGGTGAGAAGAACTAGATTACAAGCTGTGAAAAGAAAACAATGGTGATGTCTACTTCCCTCATAGGCTTACTGAGATGTGTAAGAACAAAAAGCAAAACATAGATTGATCAGTCTCTCTCTCACTTGGGCTGCATCTTACTCTCTAACCACACCCTCCATTTTGGACCAATCCACTTTGTTTCCTAACACCCCTGGCTGAGCTTCTATTCTTTCTTGGGACTGGTTGAGAATGGTAGGGAGAAGGTGAAGGGGTGGTTGAAAGGTCCTCCTGGGGACTCATGTTTCTGGAAGGGGAGTTGTGTTTCTCTATTACCTTTGAATATTTACAGTATATAACTGTGGGACACCCTTTGCACCAGATCAAGTCCTGAGCACTCTGCAAATTATATTACTATCTTCTGAGAAGTTCAGATGTGCTGAATATTACCCAATCATTATCGTAGACATACAAGTACTGATTTGCTAACTTGATTTTCAGATCTTGCCTTTCTTGCCTCCACAGAGCCTCCGTTTCAGGTATTAGCAAAAGAACCAGCATTAGCAGATATTTCATGTCTTTTATCACTACTATATCTTGATAAGTATTTTATGCATTAAAGTTATCCAATCATTTCAACTGATGTAATTTTTATTTAAGTCAAAATGGCCACTTAGAACTCTCCATTGGCTACAAATCTGTCAAGTCCAAGGACCTACTAAAATTTATGACAAAAATTAACTCTCCTTTCCTTTAAGATTCAAGTTATTACTCATCTTTTACAAAGCCTTTGTGTTCTCCAGCTGAGCTATAAGTACAGGCAAACCACCTTCTTCACAGAGTTATTGTTAGTTCTGACAAATACAGCAGTGATCACTTTTCTGCCAGAACATGGAATCCAGATACAAGCTCAATTGTTGCATTTTGAAATCAATTCCCTACCCTCATACTCTCCAGAATTATAGGATGACTAATACACAGCAATTTCAGGTTCCAGATAAAAAGAGGGCTCAGTTTCCAGTGCTGTGAATGGACATATCGAGAACCTGCCTCATTGCAATTGAGAAATCAATACATATATATTTTAACAGGTTCATGATTTTCACTTCTTCCAGTAAAGAAGTTAACTTCTCTATGCACCGATGACTCTGTTCACTTGAAGATCTTTACATGACAGAATTACTTTTTTTTAAATAAACCTTGCTTGGTCTATTGTCCCTCATGCACACATCAAGCAATTAACTTCAGATTTGTTCTCCTTGCCCAGTTTAAAAAAGCAACAGGCATTTGGCTTTCGGCATTCAGCTTCACAGAGCACTAGAGGTTGGAAGAGACTTCCAGAAGTCATCGAGTCCAACCCTCATGCCAAAGCAGGATCAACCAGGGCAATCCACACAGGAACACATGCAGGTGGGTTTGAAAGTCTCCAGAGGAGGAGACTCCACAACCTGTGTGGGCAGCCTGTTACTGTGAAGCTTGACAGAGGCCTGTAAGGAAATTTCTCCTCATGTTTAGGTGAAATTCTTTTATGTTCCACTTTGTAGCTATTTCTCCTTTTTTATTACTGTGGACGACCAAAAAGAGATTGGCCCTATCTACCCATCTAATACTTGTACACATTTATCAGATCTCCTCTCAGTCTTCTCTTCCCCAGACTAAACAACTCAGTCTCTCTTCACAGGGGAGTTGTCAAATGCCCTAATCATCCTCATAGCTCTCCATTGGACTCTCCAGAAGGTCCCTGTCTCTTCATTGTATCATGAGTTTAAATTACACAACTAGAAGTCTAGGAATTGCATCAGGTAACTGATCTGTTTTCCTGTCTCCCCTTATTTTATGCTTATCCAGTCAGGTCATCCTAACCAAGACATGAACCTGGTGGCTGAATCACATTCCTTGTGACTTTTTTTGCCCTTGCAAATCTCCATCTGCCTGCAAGGTGACTCTTCATTCCTCTTCATACTGAAAGAATCCAAGGACTCCCAAATGTGACAGAATATCTCTGTCCTAAGGACAACAGGACACTGTACTACTGCCATCAGCTCTTTTGCTCATCTCTTCTATAAGGCACATCAGTTTCAAACTCCATCTCTAGCTCATTAATTCCACAGAAATAGGTAGCTTTTGACCTGCTTAAAGTCAAATGAGGCACATTCGTATTTCAGAGATACATGTCATGTTAGTCTGTATAACCCTATAGATATGAACTTGAATATTCATAACTGAGGATGAAATTAGCAGTATTTTATAGCACTTAAACTAAATTCTTTTCTCATTCTTCCTCATGCTTTTTTTATATCCTAAATGTCCAAAGAACACATTTAGTTCCCAGACAATAACAGGTGTTTAAATTACTTGGTTCCATTTGCAAGTCATCTTGTCCTTTCCCTTCACCTTGCATATCACCATCAATTACCTTTTTGTTGTACTCTGTCAAGTAATTTCTCTGTCCTTTTGTACCCTTCCAGCCCTCTTTTTCACTCTCCCAGCTCTAACTTGTCAACATCACCACCACTCTATATCAGATTCACCAGAAAAACACCACATCACTTTCCATCAATGCCTCAAGTCATCACAAACTGCAAAAAGTATCTTATAGAAACTCAAGAGAATTTTGCCAACTTTAGTAGGAACTGTGGTTAAAAGCTCCAATAAAATTTTTGAAAGATCTAAAAATTATATCCAGTGAGGTCCAGGCTCTAGTTATTCCAAGAGCAAAAAGCAACTAACACACAGCATC
Organism: Tricholaema leucomelas; assembly: GCA_013400475.1. NCBI lineage: Eukaryota > Metazoa > Chordata > Aves > Piciformes > Lybiidae > Tricholaema lacrymosa > Tricholaema leucomelas. The sequence goes on along the minus strand of WAAF01019954.1, from coordinate 214,333 downwards.
CAAGACTTTGCAGCAGTGTCCAAATCAACACATTTGGATCATCTATTCATGACCTGCTGAGAAGACAAGGGAACAAGAATGTTGAGAGAGTTCATCTATAAGGGATCCTTTTGAAAGAAGTGCTATATCTACAGGATATACATCCACAGCTTTGTGGGAAGTGGTGAGGCTGGTCCCAGGTTACCCAATGCTGTACAAGGCTAAGCGTGGGAACCAAAGAAGGGAGTCAGCTAGAGCACATCCCTGTATACCCTTGATGCAAGAAGACTGATGTTAGAAACAGTAAACTGCTATGCTTGCCTTGCATAACATTTGTACAGAAGTATAGTAAGTTTAGAACAAAGAAATGAAAATAGTCTGTGCCAAGATAGCCAACACCTCACTGTTATCCAGTAAGAATGTTAAAAACAATATTTTGTTTTGCTTTCAGAATCAATTCAGTGGTTTAACTTTAACAAACTTTTAGTTCATGGATTTCTAGCATTTGCATAGTTAAGGTCAAAAGTTCAGAATAGGGATATTACAAAACTTTTGGGGTCAGTGGTAGTACTTTAGGATAGAGATCATGTCAAGATTCAAAAGAACGGAACAGTGTTTGTTACAATACACTGGCAAAGTTAAAATGGTAAAGATTGCCAGATTCAGTTTTCACACACACAGCTGAGACTTCATTTGCAGCCTTTTAGATTAGCTACTAGCCTTCTATAGCAGATACTTAAAAAGAGGTGACACTTCAAAAAGGTGGCTTAATACAGGCCACTGCAGCTATTAAAAAGGTACCATCACAATGACTTCACCCACTGGTGAAGTCTGGAAACATACCAGATTTGTGAGGCCAGATAAGCATGTAACTGTTAGAATTATATAATCCTTTTGCTTTTTGTGTTATAGAATTATTATCCTGTTTTCTCCTTTTTGCCTTTGTTTAATGGGCCTCTTAGAAATATATATTAAAAAGGGCTCTTCATAAACTGAATAAACTACACTTCATGGTAATGCATATGTAACATATATAACAACATTAAACAGGGAATATAATCAACAGAGAATATAAAACAACTTATTTGCAACAATTGGTGAAATAACAACAGATACTGGCAGCCAAAAATCACTATAGCAGTGAATAGGCAAACACCCAGCAGCAAAAGAACAATCATTTTGGAACAGATCTGATTGACAGTCTCAACTTCTTCACATCAAACTGTGTGACAAGAGATATGAGTTCTCTCCCTAGAAGTAAAGTAAAGCCTTGATCCTTTCGTAATCAACCACATAAGTTAGAAGCAGCCTTTTAGCTTTAGTAATACCAACCTCACTGATTGAGACAGAGTGAGCAGGTGATTGTGGAACTCTCCCCTCTATCATGTGGTGAAGGCCCAACAGTCTAGGTGTTAACAACATTAGAGTACCACAACCAAGCAAGGGAATTTTCCCACTTTTTCCTTCTTACAGTGCCACAGACAAAAAATTACTGTCATTGGACTTGCTGGAGACAAGACCTGAGAATGGGTCTGGGATTTGGCTCTGGGTAGTACCACCTGCTTTCATTTCCATCTCAAGACATATGCACGTGCATAACACCTCGCAGTCCAGATTTGAGACTGCACATGCACAATCCCTCCCCACAAAAAGTACTAGTAAGGGATCTGGGAGCTCACGCATGTGCAACTCCATCTTGCACAGGTGCTATAATCCTCAGTCTCCACCATGATTGTGTGATGTATGCCAAAACTCAAAATCATCATGTGTGGAATCAGACCCAGCAATCCATTAAAGATTGATTTATTGAATATTTGGGTGACTGGGTGGAAAATCCAATTAATATAAATAAGAACTATAGTATTAACTTCTTCTGGTAGGCCTGATAGGCCCAAAATAGACTTATACATGTCCTGTCTTGCCTAGGCATGTTTTTCGGCTCCAGAGAGGCAAGTGCAGGAAACTGACACAAAAGAACCTGTAGCCACTGAATCTGGCCTGCCCAGGGTCCTGTGGTGTAAGGTACACACACTTAGCTTGTGCCTGCATAGTGCAAGGCCCGTGCTTTTCTCAAATCAGGGAAAAGCAAGGCTATGGCTTTGCCTGATACGGTATGGCTTGGCTAACTGCTATCCTGATTGGCTATTCTTGTGTCCAAAGGGTAAATAATCTCAGCCTGTGGAGATATGCAGGTGAACAACATGTTTTTGCTTCACTGCTCTTTGCTGTGCCCAGCCATGCTGCTATTGCACACTGCCTTATTGTTTGCCTGGTAAACTCCACTGCCGTGAGTTACCAGAAGCAGATCCTGGACACCTGCATGCGATTGGCCTGTGTGACATCATGCTGAGACTGCACAACATCCTGCCTTCTGCACCTGAAGGTCCTGCTTAGAGCAACTAATTCAAATGGTTGTTGTTTTTCTGCTTTTGCCCAAGTATAAAACAAACACACATCTGCCAAGCAGAAGGAGGCATGGAAACCAGTATTCCAATCTCATATGCTAATCTGAGCTTCAGCACATCATGACAGCAGATTGGAAAGCATAAAAAAAAGTAGCTATTTTGCTTTTGGCACTGCTAAACTGGAGTAGAAAGACTTACTTTTTAGCCTCTTTTATCTGGCTACAACCTTTTTATATATCCTTATAATTGTCTAAGGAGTTGTTTCCTTTGTCCAAACTGATGTATGTTCTAGGTTATGTTCCCTTTGTAACCAACCAGAGAAAGCAGAGTGAGCTTGGGCATGCTACCATGGGACCATCTGCCTGACTGCTCAGCTTGCATGGCCTGAACCACCATTCTGGACTACCACACCTGGAACTGAGCTCCTGTCACCCATCACATACAGGAGGTGAAGGCTTCCTGTTTTCACAGGTGATGCTGACTCCGACCCAAGCCCTCACACCTTAACTACCCTTAACAAACTATGATGCTGGCTGGCAAAGCAATCAAATACACTTCACAAGCTTTTGTTAGATGTTGATTCAGTACAACGTGCTGCCTTGCAAAATAGAGCTGCAATTGACTTTCTGTTATTGATGTATGGACATGAATGTGAGGAGTTTGAGGGAATGTGTTGTATCAATCTGCCTGATCAGTTTCAATAAACAAGCACATTCAAGAACTTGAAGATAGACTCTTGCACTATAAGGAAGAAGATGCTGGATGGCTTGACAGCTTAAAGGATGGAGTCTGCCTTTAGTTAAAACAGGGATTGTTTTATTTCTTGTAATTGTCACTGTTCTCATAATGCTACCCTGCCTGATTGGTCTACTGCAAAGGGCCCTGCAGCAGATCAGCAGTCTCTAAGACAGGTAAAGCTGAGAAGCAGCCAACATACCCCTTCTCTGCACCTGTACAGGTATTTAAACACTCCCTAACATGTTTCCATGGGGGGGGGGGTGTGAGGGGTGTGTGTTTAAAAAAAAAAAAAAAAAAAAAANAAAAAAAAAAAAAAAAAAAAACAAAACAAACAGCACACCACAAAACCTAAAGCAGGTAAAACAAGTCAGCTGATGAAGTCTGAGCACAGAGATCCCCCAGGAATTTTAGAATTTTAGCATCCATATCTTACGGACTTGCCCTCCAAATCGCAGGCTTTCTTGGGGCTGCTCTGTCTGGAGAAGGCTCTGAGAAGACCTTATTGTGGCCTTCCATTATCTGAAGAGGCCCTACAGGAAAGCTGGTGGGGCACTTCTTAGGGTGTCAGGTAGTGATAGGACCAGGGGGAGAAGAGCAAAACCAGTTGTTCAGGAAGGTGGTAGAAGCCTCATCCCTGGTGGCTCTGAGTAACCTGATCTAGTGTGATGTGTCCCTGCCCATGGCAGGGGGGGTTGGAACTAGGTGATCATCAGAGTCCCTTCCAGCCCTGACGATTTTATGATTTTAAAGTCTTGCAGATGAATTGGTCTTTTATCTATACAAGAGTAGAGATCACCGATACTCACTGAACTGATGAGCAAACAGGTTTCTGTAGACAGCATTTCATATGACACCATTCTTGCTTTCTACATTTCCTCTAGAAATTGTCAGAAATTGTGGATTCCGAATCCCTGCAAGTTTGTTTTGTTTCCTAAATTCTTAGAGGGACCAAACAACTAGAAGATGAAATGAACCTGGTAAAAACAATTCGTATGTTGAGTCCAGCTGGTTACAAGAGTAGAGCACAGCAGAATATGCATAACACCAAACTGACCACACCAATCCCCACACTTAGCTGGAGAAGCAATGTGCTTCAGTTGCCATTTACATAGCACTGTACATATGAATTCTGAAGTAAGAATCCAATTGTTGGCCGAGTTTGAGGGGGAAAAAAATAACCCCAAAAAACACTAAGATGTGTTGAGCCACTGTTAACAGCAGCAAGCAAAACTTTGAACATAACTATAGATGATAACATTTTTCAAGTCTGTCAGTCAAACAGGAAATTCTAAAAAACCAAAGTTAAAGCACTGAACTGTAAGGTCAGCTGAAAATGAACTGGTTAAGATGAGCTATTGATGAGAATTACAATTGTGCTTCCAGATGACTTAATTCTAGCAATGACAGGAAAACTCTTCCATAAACACTCACACCAACCAGGTTCGGCTTTTACACTTCCATTGGTAACAATTTGACAGGAAAAGCCCCGAAATTGTGCAATTACTACTGCTAGAAGAGTGAATAGCCTATGACAATCTTTTCTGGCATGTGGAGAGAACAGAGCTTGAAGCTACTACAGCATCCTAGTAGCTGCAAGAAAGAGACTGCTCAGCTGTTTTTAAATAAAAAAAGTGAGAATGTCAGGCAGTAAGAAAATTTGCATGCAGTCCTTAATCCAGCCCTGAAGGCAAAGTCTCAAAGTTACACCAAGAAGAGATGCTGGAATAGACTTGGTACAGTCACCAGCTTTCAATGCCAACTTTTGCTTTAGAATGATTAGGAGGTGGCAGCAATATGGGACAAAATGGCAAAGCTCTACAACAAACATTAAGAATTACACACTAGAATTGAGACATCCATCCCACACAGAGTCAAATTCATCTGTATGTCTTTTCCATCCAGGTCTAAGTAACAGAACTACATCCTTCAAGCAAGCCAGTGGAACATGTGAAGCAAGAGAGGCAGTAGCACAGGTCAAAACATCTTAGTCACTATGCCTCCTTGTACCATTTGTTCCCTCTGCTTGTGCTCAGCAGCCCGATTCAGGCAGTTATTTGCCAGCCCACTTACAACAGGTCTTTACTCAGTAAGATATTAAAGCCTGTGATTATCACCATTTTCAAGCCAAGCAGAACAAGAACGATGCACTGCATCTGTACATAACATTATAATTTCTTCTGGTGAAATTAAATCCAGATAAGCCATCCACAGAACATACAACCCTGATGCACCATCCACATGCTCTCTCATTTCTCTGCTCATTCTCTACCACCACATTCACCAAGATGAAACATTTTTCACATTAGTCTTTGCCTGTTCTGTTCCCTCCATGAACATCATTGAAGAAATTAGCTTTAAGCAACAGAGAAGCCAAGACATCTCTTACTTCAGTCAGGGAAAGCTTGGCATTGCATTTTTCCTGATCTTTATTATTAGGGAACCCTAAAGCCCCAAAAAAAGTCATTACTGATTGACCTGAATATGTTTGTAAATCTATTATACCACACATCACCCAGACAGATTGTCTTTTCAGAGTTTCATTTGTATAATCTACCAAGGAAACTGGAGGAGGGTGAGAAGGGTCTGGAGGGAGGAAAGAGGCCCTTCTGCCTGCTACTAAAATCGTAAATAATGGCAAAGAACAAGAAGCATTTATTTTCTGTGTAGAATCCAATCCCCAGAGGGTGGCTGTATCTTTACCTCCTCCTTCTATAAACTTCATACTGGCAGAGTGCAGCTTCAGCAAAAAAGCTAAATGATTCATGAGAAATAAAGTCTTGGAGATGTATGTATTGAAATGAAGAAACTTTAAAACACACTGTTTCGACAATGCTTGACTAACAAAATGGTTTTGAAATGCTCATTTCAATCTCAGCAATAAGTTTTCCCACAAAGACCATGACAAAAGTTTCAAATCTGATGCTTTTTTCCATTTATCAAAACAAATATTTACTTTTTCAATACTGCATTATCCCACTTCATGAGGGATATGGTAATTTATGAGAACCAGACTTCCCCACAAAAATATTCTGGTTTTTACCCATGTACATGGCTTAGACTAGAGAAGGCAGGACAAAGTTTACACAGGAGGTGACATTGCTGTTTTCCTCCCCACAACTCGCTGGGAAAAAGTGGCAGCTACTGAGTCCCACAGGCATCTCATGTGAAGGGCAGTGGGAATCCCCCAAGGGGAATAACAACTCTACAGACAACTTAGGCAGAGACAGAAGATAATGCACTATTTTGTCTAGTTCTGAGAAAATACACTGGTTATTATTTGACATTTACACTGAAATAAAAGAAGGCTCCCTCCCTTAGATGCCACCTCAGCTTCTCTGTCTCTTCCTTTATTTCAACTGCTGACAATACTATCACAGAGGGGTTTGATGCTTCTAATCAGGGATACAAGGTGAGAAGTGACTGAGAAGGACATAGTCCCATTTTTAAGGGGGCAAGAGAGGAAAGAAGGAGAGAGATGAAAGAAAGGAGATGCTTGTAGAAGTCACCTTTAAGGAAATCAATATGTGCAATGCTGCTGTTTCTCTCTAATCCCATTGTGTTTTATCCCGAGTGTCTCACTTAAACCATAACTAACAAATAATAACAAAAAAGGACCCAACCATAAGGCAAGGCCTGCAGCAATATTTCTGCTGTGGTATCAGGTGGCAAAGTTCATTGGCCCCCATAGCTATCCCTAAGACTCAAAAGGAAACCACAATCTCCCTTTCCAATTTATTTCTTGTCAGTCAAAGCCTCAGGACTATATTCAAATTTTGTATTCTAGATTTACACAGAGAGATAAAGCCCCACCAACTCCAGAGGCAGTTGCTTCTTTAGAAGTTGAGTGAAAACATGTCAGCAACTGACAACTGATCAGTCCCTTGCTAGTTTGTAGAAGTGGAGAAGGTTTCCAAGTAAACCAAGTCACTACAGAAAATACATACACACAGGTCAAGTAAGCGGAGAAAGCAGTTAGGATAAGAAAATGTAACTCCCAATTCTGCACTGAAAGAGATGGGACAAAGCATTGGCTACAGGATCACAATAGCTTGGTTCAAATCTTCGGTGCATTTTCTTAACAAAGATCTCTCCAAATTGTTACAATGGAAATTCATCCACATTTTCTTAGCCTGGCTCATGTCCTGGTGGATTTGGAAGGAGCTGGAATATGTCCTCCAAGCTACAACAGGAAGTTTTATAATGAAAAATAGAATGATAATGAAAAAAAAAAGAAAGGAAGAAGTATGCATCTAGAAAGGCTTTGGTTTGCAAAACAAGTCACAAGATATAATTTAGTCAATGATAACAAATAACTGCATTCTCAGACCATTCAGGTGAAATATTTCCTCTGCATTCTCACATGATACGTTTTTCCCCCAGTTCACAGGTCATAAATCCTTCCCTGTTTAGAAAATATTACTTTTGTCAATGAAGCATGCAAGCTCATACATAACACTAGCTGCTTCCTTGTTGAAGGCACAAAAGCTCCTGAACTGTAAGAAGCACTAGTTTTGAGTCTTCAGATCTTGAATTCTGCATCTGACTTTCAAACACATTTAATTAAAGAAAAGGAGCTACACCAGAAGCTGGCTGACAGCATCTGGATGATTTATTCAGTTGAGCATAAGCTTCTGGGCCAGAGAGCTCTGCTCTAGTCCAACCCATAGCAGATGTAGACTCAGTTCTAACAGCACTGTGAGACCGCTGTGCAGACTTAAGTGATTTATTTTCTCCAACCTTTCATTTATAGATAAGGGTAAAACTCCTATTTCCCCACAGGGAATAATACCATATGCAAATATGGTACACAACGTGAATTTGCTCTAGAAGAGATGAAGGAACATGCACAAAAATAGAGTTAATCCATCTCCAAAATAGAGTTAGTCCTCAGACCTGGCTGCAACTACCAAAGAGGACTTGAGTTGCATTGAACTTGCCCCACAAATTCTCCACTAAATGTTTACCTCATTTTCATGCTGTGCAGGTGTGGAGGGGACCTAATTTTAAAACTGAAATTTGATACACAAGAAGAAACAGGACTATTCTTAACTCTAATCTTGCATCTTTTCATTATGTAAGGAACAGAAGCGAGTTAGATCAGCAGCAGCAACTAATGAGTTGATCAGTTACACAATTACTTGCTGTTATTAAAAAAAGGATTGTCACTATGGCAACAGGAACTTCTATCAGATTTGATTTGTCCAAGACACAGAATGCCTCTTAGCAGTACACACAGTGGACTGACAAACTATTAGAGCTTTTCATAGGGTCTCCTTGGAAATATTTTCACTTGTTTTCCATTGCAGAAATGTCTGCTGCTTGCCAGTCACTTTTCTGACTGACTTCATAAACTTCCCCCCACGACGCCTCAAAAAGAAGGATGGGCAGGGGGGAGTTGCTGCCTAGAACAATAAGTCCATAACAAGATTTGTGGGTCTAAATCCAAGGCAAGAGCAGTTTATACCACTTCTCAGAACTGAGTTCCACTGTTTTAATTTCAACTCAGCTTCCTTCCAGCTCACATCACCCCTTAGGGGTCAGGGCTCTAGCACCAGAGTCTGCACTCCAAGGACTGAAACCCTTGCCTTTACCAAAAATCAAGCCTGCATTCCAATTCCTTATGCAACACCTTGGAAGTACCTCCAAAAACTATCAAGGGGTCAAAACAGGTACTACAACTAGCAGAACCAAAAGAAATGTTGATGCATTTTTATGCACAAATAGGCTTTCACTGGACAAATGATGCAGACTGATGGAAGAGTGCCTACAAGAAAAGAAATTATTTTCCTGTATGCACATTTCCATCTCCCCCTTCGTTGAACATAGGGAACCTGTAGATATAAACCTGACTATAGTTTGTAGACCAGGCAGATCTAATTCCAAAAGACCAAGTGTTGTGGGAGATACGTGTCTTGGCTTGCCCAGGGATGATCCCAAGGTCTCTTCCCTCTGCTGGGGGGGTAAGAGGAAGCAGAGCACAGAGAGAAGACAAAAAGCTTGGAGACACCCACTTTGAGGGTCCAAGACTTGCCCTGATTTGTTCCTCCCACATAAGGAAAAGTAAGATGCTAACTTCAGCTAATTCGGTCAGGTTTGGCAAAGTGCCATTCCAGTTGGTGAATTTGTGTGGCCAAAGGAGCCATTACGTTCAGCCAAAACAATAAACAGGCCTCTGCCACATGCTTTTTTGCTTTCACTTTTGCTTTGCCTGCTCTTCCCTGCCACATTATGCTCTGCTTTGCCTGCCATGACTTTCAAGACACTGAGAGAATTCCCTTCAAGTTCCTTGGTACTGTCTGATACTATTTTGCAAGTAAATATTCAAAGCTTCTCTGTAAGAAATTCTGTAACTAGATTTTAGTGTGTCTTTCTGCCTTAGTAGCAGAAAGGAGACTCTCAAGTGCTCTGGTGGGCAAAAGGTATAACTGAAACTAAGAACTTCTTTCCAGTTTTAAGTTTAATGTTTGTATTTACTAGTTATTTCTTAGTGTTCTAGGTTGCCTGTGCCATGTGTATATAAATATACAAACCATTCATTTTGAACATGGTAAATAAGTTTTCTGTCAAGATTTAATGTTGATAAACAATTTCAATAGTTGTTAATATCAATTATTTTTGCATAATTCATGGCACCAAGTAATTTCTTAGATCAGCTAGCTGTTTGAATCTCACTAAGGCCACATTTATTTCTCATGCAAGATACTTGATGATAGTATGGATGTAGCCCAGAGTTACATTGAACCAAGTCATCTCTTAATATCTACCTGCAGTCATCTGAAGTTACCTTAGGACATTATGACATTGTTTCAGGCAGTAAAGACAATCCTGAAGCACACCACCACCACTGGGGCAGCTTTGTGCAGGGAATCACTAACTTGGAAACTGCATCCTGGAGTATTGTAGTAGCAGAAGTCAGTGCAATTCCTTAAGAACAAGTGGATACTTCCTATTTGCAAAAAGCCAACTGGCAACGTGGGAGCCAGGCAATTTCAGTATTTCTAAAAATACTTAATTTCTGCTTTAATATTATGAAAGCACTAAATATATCCCAAGACACTTTTTTACAAACAGAAAAATCCATGCAGTCACACCAGTCTACAAGCTTCCTGTGTGAAGCCCACAGGCTTGTTGTCTAAAGTCATCTAAGAATACTTCTTTTCTAGCACTTGCGAAATAGTCAGTCAAGGCAAAAAAGAACCTAAGCCTTTCCAGGACTCTTGGGACTAGCATATCTGGGAGTAGTCAAAAGTAGAACCAGATTAGCAGCTCAAACACTGTGCTGGGCCTAAAACCAAGTAGTATTTCATGGAAAAGGTGGCCTGAAGTTTTGTGCCCCTAAAGAAAGAGGTAAGTGAGCTCAGATGACCAGGTTGTCCCTTCAAATAGCTTTTGTTATTTCTATTATGTTAAATAGATCTGCAACCCAGAATTGCTCCGTCGCTTGGAAAAAAAGAGCCACAAGGCAGCAAAACCAAATAAAAACAGCAACAACCACCCTACCAAAAAAAAAATTCTTACAAAATTAAAAATACAACCACAGAACAGTCAACAAGTCTCATTAAAATGTTCTGGTTCAAGACAAGAGCAGATATTCAGACTAAATATTTTTTCTGAAGATAGAGAACAGAAGAAATATTTTTCTCCTATTAAGTAAGGGGAAACAAGTAACAAAAAGATATTTCTTAAAAGCATGTATTTTAATTCCTTTAGCCTTTTAGCTTTCCTCCAAAGCTCAGCCATTAGTTGACAGGTAATAGGGGAAAGAAATATCTGTACCTGCAATGAGCTCCTAACACATACTTGTGAGCTGTACTCCTGAGACCAAAATAGACCTTAAGAGCTCTGGAGCATTAACCCAAGCATAGTTCTGCTTATTCCTTCTGAAGAAATACCTGCTTGCCTGACTTACGCATCTTATAGGGTAAAATAAAAGCACTTAGCAAACTCTTCTTGTCATCTCCTGCTGTCTTCACAGAAAAAAGGAAGAAGAGGCAGCACAGGAGTTCCATTCTCCCTTCAGGACAGCCCACTGGCCCTTTCAGGGCTTGGGCAAGAGTCCAACAATAGGCTCTTTACACCTGGGGAACTCAAGTCGCTAAGAGGATCAAAACAATGGAGCAGCTGGAGGTCTTGGACTCAGAACACGAGACATTAAATGTCCTCAGTTCTACAAGCCCATTTAGGAGAGTGCAAAGTAGATGCCACCGGGCTACAGGAATAAGAATTCCTCTAGCAGTGTAGCCAGATGCAGATCATATGAGATGTCAAGATGTGCTAGTGTGAAGCTAGCTAGAACGTTTTGGTGAGAAAAACTAGATTACAGGCTGTGAAAGAGAAAAAACAGTGATGTCTACTTCACTCATAGGTTTGCTGAGAGGTATAAGAACAATAAGGTAGTCGCTGTCTGTCCAGGCTGTGGGCTGCATTCTTCTCTCTCTAACCTGACCTGATTAATCCACCTGCTTCCTAACCCCCCTGGCCGATTCTCCATTCTTCCTTGGGCACAAGGCAACGTCTGGGGTAAGGTAGAGAGGGGTGGGAGAAGTCCTCCTGGGGACTCAGGTTTCTGGGAGGGGTGTTGTGTTTCTGTATTACCTTTTACCTTGCATATTTCTGTATATAACTATATATATTGCGTATTTCTGTATATAACTACATGTATTGTAAATATCTGAAATATCTGCTTGTACATTGTGCTAAGCTGTAAATATAAGCTTCATTCAATTTCCAGAGCTGGCTGAGTCTAGTCTGGGTGATTTCTAAAGTTGGGGAGGGAAAGCAGGCAGGTAACCTCACATAAGAGATGACTGCTCTGACATAGCTATCACAGGGACACATCCTAAAAATCAAGATATGGATGTCTCAAACTGTACGAGGAAATTAAAATATTGTGCAAAAGTTATTATGGAGCATTCAGAACCCAGAATCCATCCAGTGGAAAGAGGTTACAAGCAGGTGAGCTACAAGAAAAACCTTCAGAATGGCATTTGTATCTTATTAAGCATCATAAAAAGCCATAGAAAACAACCTCAGATCACTCTGGGATTGGCAGAACTTATTCTAATTCCTTTCAGTGGGCAAATTCCAGCAGAAAACAGTCTGGATTTTTGACTGGAAACTAGTCAATATGGAAAGAGTAAATAAAATAATCAGGTGTCACATTCTGACTTGAGTCACTGGGGGTTATGAAAACACTTGTTTTGTAGAAGCTCTGTTATGCACTTTGGTTTAGGTCTTCAGAGTTATTTACCCCAGGTCCTTCCTTTACAGGCAATCAAGTAATAATTACATCTCACTACTCTACACACAATGCAAGTGCCTTGCAGTTTTCTGTTTGTATAATTAAAATTATAGGCAAAAATGGCAGCTGTGGATACGAACACAATGTTTCAGCATTAAGTTTAATATCAGCAGGCAGGAGAGTAATTAGTTAATGGGCATGCAGAGCTTTTCTTAAAGGGCAAAAACATTAATTGCTATTTCTTCTGTTTTGTATTGCTCTACTAGACATATTCCTTCTAGAGTACATCTAAGGATTTATTTCAGTTCAGATATTGTTTTATACAATTTAAATTCAGGCTTGAAATTAGCCATCACCCTGGGAATTGGTAATGACTGTTATTCCTAGAGTTTTTTTTCCCTTGAAAAGTAGTCTTTAGCAGCAACTCACAAAAGGCATTAGTGATTCTACACACCACGATCATTCATTCACAATGTGTTTCATACATGCTACAGGTTTTTATTGTTCTTTTGGTTTGGTTTTGGCTGGGGTGTTTTTGTTGTTGGTTGGCTGGTTTGGGTTTTTTGTTGCCAGCAATTTACAGCACCAACTAAGTTCAAATCAAGGTTACCCCTCCAAAAAGGGAAAAAAAAACCAAACCACCAAACAATCCAAACCAAAACAAACCTTAGCTTCACAGACAGGCAGAGTAAACAGATCAGCAGCAAAGCTTCACACAGGTGAGGCAGTTGCACCCTTTCCAATTCTAGCATCGTTGACTATTTGTTCACTATTTCACCCAAGCAATACATGTTTCCCAGAAGTAACTTTCTAATATGGGAAGCTTTCAGAGTCACACGTGTAGCAAAAAAAAATATTATGACAATCCAAGGCCAGCAGGAGGAAACAATGGTCTTTCTTGATAGGCACAAACAGAAAAGTCTCCCATGAGGAGTGAGAATTCATCACTTGAGGTAAAAAAAAAAAAAAAAAAAAAAAGCGCTCCTGGTGTTATGTTGTTGGAGTTACTCTAAATTTCATGATGCCAACTTGTTTCCCAGCATCCCCAACGAACAGCATCTCTGTATGCTAAGCATGAGTAGCATTAGTTGGTAGCAGAGCTGCATTTGTCACTCATCTTGTAACTGACACAGCCAAACTGAACTTTGAATCTCCCAAGCCACATGACAAAGTCCAGCACCAAACAGGAGCTCTGATGCTACAAAGACTACATACAGCAAGGGTTGGGTCCCCACAAACAATATCTGAGAGTTCTGCCTCCTACCCCTTTTTTCCCTGTCCTTTGCTAAGGTTACTGTTACCACAAAGCCCTTCTGGAAGAGGAGGCTCAGAAATACACACTAACTATTATTGATTTTGTTCGGGAACAGCCCGGGTGACCCTTGCTAGAAAATTCAGCCTCCCACTCTGCCCTCAACTGCCTGTCTTTACAAAAAGGCAATTTTGATTTCCAGAGCCATGGATGCATTTAGAGTACCAAATGCTTCCAGTGGCATAGCTGGAGCATTCAGAGGGTGAAGGTGTAATAATAATGCTAGTTATTTGGCCACTGGAGAGGGAAAAAAAGCTATTCCCACCAGCAGAGGAAAAAAGTAGTTGTTAAAGACAAGCTCTTATATCTATTATCTATATTTTGCGTCACTACCAGTCTTTCATATATACAAACTGAAGGTTTTATATTCTCCTTCAGAGGCTATTAAATATTGCCTTTACTATTTCTATACACCTTTCTAGACTCTTGCAGGTCTAGAAATAGATACTGATTCATACATGCTAAAGACTTCACCATTGTCACCTAATTATTATTGGTACTAATTGAAACACTCTATGCTGATAGTCAACACTGTGACACTAGACTGAAAGCACCTAAGCAATTCATCATACTGCTAAAATATTCAGGCACATTTCTCAGCACCAGAATAATTTAGAAGTGAATCCTGCTGCAAGATAATTGCAAGACACTTTCCCTGGCTTCTTATGTTTTCAATTTGTGATTACTGCAAGAAGCTTAAATGGCAGCTGTAACTCTGTGCCATCCCAGAAGTCCCCAGGGGGCAGGTCACAAGGCCAGTTTCTCAGAAGTAAACCATTACAACTCACTTGCTATTAAGATCAGGATGTAGAATACACGTGAAATAGAATGTAATTAAGACCACTTTCCCCCAGAACCATTTCCTTCAGGACATGATTTGGAAATTCTGAGTGTTTTGATGAAAAGCAGTGAAAAAACAATCCCCACACCAGGTAGCAAGGGCTACCTCTCAGGATTACTTTCATAAAATATTAAGCATCCACATCAATTGTCTACTCACAATAGATTAGGCTGAAACACAAGGTTTACCAAGTTGCTTAATGTTGAGTCACATTGTTCAATTCACAACAGACAAGTACCTAAATTTCCAGTGAAGTAGGTCTGAATAAGGAAAGACAAATAGGCTTTTCAGAACACAGTCATTTGTTCAGTTTCTCATACTGAAGGCTAAAAAATAATCCAAGGGTTTGGGGTTCTGTTGGTTGGTTGATTTTTTGGTTTTTTTTGTTTGTTTGGGTTTTCTTGTTTGGTTTTGTTGTTGGGTTGGTTCCTTGGGGGAGAGGAGAGGAAGGATAAGGGCCTTAAGTCCTACCTGTAGTGCTTAACAGCTTTGGGCAGCTGTTTTCAACCACTTAAGGAAAAAAATAAATTCTTTATTTTATGATATGATTGAGACCAATTAGAGAACCATGAAAGCAAGACTGTAAGATTTTGGTACTGAACTGCTGTACATCTCTAAAATCCATATAACTGGGGCCAAAGTGTGACTTCACAGAACCACAGAAGGTTAGAGGCTGTAAGGGACCCCAAAAAATCATCCAGTCCAACCCTCACTACCAGAACAGGATCACCAGTACCAAATCACACAGAAATGCGCCCGGGTGGGTCTTGGATATCTCCAGAGAGGGAGAATCCACAACCACCCTATGCAGCCTGTTCCAGCATTCCATCAGCCTCACAGTGAAAAAATTCCTTCTCATGTTTACATGGAACTTCCTATGCTTCAGCTTACAGCCATTGCCCCTTGTCCTGTCATTGGGTATCACCAAGGCTCCATCCTTCTGACACTCACCCTTTACATATTTATAGACATTGATGAGATCACCCCTCAGTCTCCTCCAAGCTAAAGAACTCCATCTCCCTCAGTCTCTCCTCATAAAAAAGAAGTTCCACTTCCTTCATCCAAAAACAATGCAACTGTCACAGTTCCTGGCTGATCATCTCTCCTCAGGCTTTTAGGAATGAGGGAAATATCTAAAATACCATTTCAAATCATCACAATAAAAGCTCAAGTACTCAATGGTGGCAAAGTACTAGGAGAGCAGATTCCTAAATAGGAATAGGGTACTGGAAAGCCCCAAAAGAGGAATAATGAAGGCATGCCATTTTAGAAGAAAATAAAAATGTTACATATGACCCTGTTCTAAAGCTTATTGCTATCTTTCTTCACTCCAAATTTCTCATCAGCTCAGCAGATGAAAGCAGAGCTCTCTTACAAGTCATTCTCTCTATGATTTTTGCCTGACAGGATATGCATTCATAACAGAGCATCTTTAAGGGAGTAGAAATGCATAACACTTAAATCTTCACAAGGGCTTGAATAGCTTCAGGGAATAGTCAGCTTTCCTTTCAGCACTCTAGGCAGGAAGTCTCCCACAGCCAAGATGACAGTTCAAGACAGAACTAACTCCACACAACAATGCTGCAAAGAACAAAGAGAGCTGACTTCTCCTAACACCAAAGCAATGAAGACAACATGGATATATTGTCACAGCCAGACTTGCAGGCTTTATTTCTCTTTGGAATCGTCCAAATGTCTGCAGAAATACATACCATTCTAATGACACTTTGTGAGAGTGCTTTAAGAAACAGCATTTTCCAGTGTTTCGAAATGCTGGGTCTTAGCAGTGAAGATTTGAACATGCTTGAGCAGAATTTGTACCCAGACTACCACAGATGCTTCGTAAATGCTCAGCTGAACCCACTAGACAGAAGGAAATCATATGGGGTAGCTATCGGTGGGACTTGATTTTGTCAGGGCTTGAGATGACTAATGCTTTGAAAGAGACACACAGTTAAACTGACAGCCAACACTGCATTTGGAGCGAGGCATTCTAGCAGTTTGTGTCTTTCTATTGTTCAGCCAGGCCTCATGGGCCACACACCATATTTCACATGTAAGTTCATGCTTTACACTCATTTAAGGAGTAGCATTAAAATCCTTCAAAGTTCTTTTGCCTATGCTTTAAGAGTAAAAGGAAATATTCCTCTGCAAAGAATTAAAAGCTTCCTTCTTCCGTATGTGAATGAGCTTGAAAGAGACCATGTGAAAAATACGTGTCCATGTGACATGTATTATTAGAGAATAGAGTAGATGCAAGTAACTTAATAGCACATCCTTATTAGGAGACCTACACAGTGTAAGGAATTAAAGAAAAAAAGAGGGTGTATCACCTTTGGAAAAAAGCAAGGTATCCCAGGAAGAGTTAAAGGATATTGCTAGGTCTTGTAGGAAAAAAATTAGAGAGGCAAAAGCCCATTTAGAACTTAAGCTGGACACTGCTGTTAAGGAGAAGAAGAAATGTTTCTATAAATATGTTAATGGCAAAAGAAGGGCCAACAACAACCTCCACTCCTTATTAGACGGAGAAGGGAATATAGTAACAAAGGATGAGGAAAAGGCAGAGG
Source organism: Tricholaema leucomelas (assembly GCA_013400475.1). NCBI lineage: Eukaryota > Metazoa > Chordata > Aves > Piciformes > Lybiidae > Tricholaema lacrymosa > Tricholaema leucomelas. The sequence goes on along the minus strand of WAAF01019954.1, from coordinate 197,250 downwards.
TACTTAACACCTTCTCTGCCTCAATCTTCAATAGTGGGAGAGGATGTGTGCAGGACAACTGGCCTCCTGAGCTAGCAGGTGGAGTCAAGGGCCAGTATAGTCCCCCTGTAATCCAGGAGGAAGCAATAAGGGACCTACTGAGTCACTAGATACTTACAAGACCATGGGACCAGATGGGATCCATCATAGAGTGCTGAGAGAGCTGGCAGATGAGCTGGCCAACCCACTCTCCATCATTTATCAACAGTCCTGGCTCACTGGAGAGGTCTCCAAAGTCTGGAAGCAGGCCAATATGATGCCCATCCACAGGAAGGGCTGGAGGGAGCAACCAGGAAACTACAGACCTGTCAGCCTGACCTCAGTGCCAGGCAAGGTCATGGAACAGGTCATCTTGAGTGCAATTGCAAAGCACCTACAGGATGGCAAAGGAATCAGGCCCAGCCAGCATGAGTTTAGGAAGGGCAGGTCCTGCCTGACCAGCCTGATCACCTTTTATGATCAGGTTACCCACCTGGTGAATGTGAGGCAGGCTGTGGATGTAGTCTAGCTGGACTTCAGCAAAGCCTTCTGCCGCAACAACCTCGTGGCAAAGCTGGCAGCTCGTGGCTTGAACAGATTCACTCTGATATGGGTCTAGAACTGGCTGGAGGGCTGGGCTTGAAGTGGTGGTGAATGGTGCCACATCCAGTTGGCAGCCAGTCGCTAGCGGTGTCACCCAAGGATCAGTGCTGGGCCCACTCCTATTCAATGTCTTTTCTGATGATCTGGACCAGGAGATCAAGTCCAACATCAGTATGTTTGCAGATGACAACAAACTAGGAGCAGGTGTCAATCCATTGGAGGGTAAGAGAGCCCTGCAGAGGGACCTAGACAGGTTGGATGGGTGGGCAGAGGCCAGTGTGATGAGATTTAACAAGGCCAAGTGCAGGATTCTGCACTTTGGCCACAACAACCCCAAAAAAAGCAGCCCTACCACATATACATGAAAAAAAACTCAGTTCCCTTCACTTTTGCTGCATTATCCTTCTTGTCTTTGAGAAAGACCCACTCCCTGCTGGGTAACATGCTCCATTTATCACAGCCTGCAGAGAACTCTCTTAACAGAACTTGGCTCTATGTTGCAGCAACCCCACTGCCTGCTCTGCAGGTGACAGAGGAGTGCAAGTATGTAATTAATTATACCCAATGTTAACATATCAGCCTCCATCTATTAATCAGCTGAATAGCCAAATTGAACCAAATCAAAAGATGTCTGTTGCATTTCACTAAACTAAAACTTGAATACACAGCTCAACAAAATCCTCTGGCTACTTCTATAACTAACATGTTGATAAGGAAATTTTTTTTTTTCTGATTAGGATTTAATAATTCACAGTACACTGACAAGAAGATGTCATTTAGCACACAAGGGGGAAAGTAACAGCACAAAACACAAAATTCCAATCTCTGTAATACAACAGACATTTTAGTACTAATTAAGTGGTTAGTACTAATAAAGTTTTAACTTCACATTTTTGAATAGTAGGTTTAGGCATTCTTTGTTCTTCACATCTCACAAAGATTGACTGGCTCTAAGTTTTACACACATCCCCCACTCAAACTAGAATAAGTTTCAACCTGCCAGGTCCAGTGACCAGCATATAACAAACAACTCTGTCAATCTTCAGCTCAGATTTCAGTCTGTATCTTCCAACATCTTATCCCTTCCAAGCAAGTGCTTCAAGTCAAGTAAAGTGAAAATCAAACAGTTAAGATACACTGAAGATGGAAGGAAGGCTTCCATCCCTGGATAGCAGCACTTCTGCAACTCCCACCACAAACCTCAAGTGAAAAAGGTCCTTCACACAAATTTTGTAACTGCTTGTTTTCCATCTTGAGAAAATAAAAGTATGTGGGACAAGAACTTCCTATGATATTCCTGGCATGTCTTGCAAATAAAAAGTGTGATTTATTGATTTTATTACAAGCCTTACCTCAGAGAATCTTTCCTTCCAGTGATGTGTCGTCCAAACAGGAGAATCTTAAAAAACCTAATACCAGTAACCCACATTGTGAGATTTACACAAAACTATCTCCTGCAAAGCTGCACTTTACTGAGGCTTGCAATTACCTCAATGAATCTTGTTATAAATACTCTCAGGGGAATAAATTATTTTTTTCTTGAGGAAAAGCTGAAAGGAATCCCTTGGATTGCTGCAGGGTTTTGGCTCTTATTTTGCAACAATGCATAGGGGTAGGCAGTAACCTAACAAGAAAAAGCTTGCCTTAAGCAGACTATGAAGAGCACCTGGAGACAAATAGATTTGAGTTACCAAGTGTCTTCTATATTAAGAAACAAACAAAATGCAGTGCTTGAAAGCTTTGCCACATCTACCTTTCAAACTTGCCTGGAGCTCTGTTACAGGCATCAACACCTGTTAGAGAAGATTAGCCTCTAGTACAAGCAATCCAAAGCAAGTAGGGCTACAAAAGAGGTACTACAGCCTGCTGGTGAAGACAGCTTCTGCAGACACAACTGTTTTAACAAAAGAAAAGCCAGCAGGGTGGGAAGCATACTTATGTGTGTGTAGTTTTGACAATTACTCTTTTGACACTAGACAAAAAGCTTCCAAACCAGTCATTTTAAAGGATCCCACAGCAAGACCTAATATCTAATTTTCATCAGGACTAATTACAAGTTAGCTGTAGCTTACCACCAACACCCAACCAAGGTGGAGTATTTACATCTATGCCATTCAACAACACTGAGATTATAATACCTACTGATTTCCATGGATGTAACAGTATTCAGACTTGTGATGCACTTGAGTACTTAAACTCCAACCACATCACAATTTTATTCCACTTCACACCCCTAGTACAACCCTATAAAGCACTTACCTTCTTCCAGACATTGTGTAAAGTGCACCATCTCCCAGAAGAACCTCATGGGAAACTGTAGTTGTTCTTTTACAGCCCAAAATCTAACTTCTTCCTTCAGATTCTATCTTCTTTATTGAGCCAGTAATTCAGCTTTACCTGGAGCAAGATAGGGAAGGTTTCATTTTGCAGGAATGACCAATGAAAGGAGACCAAACCACAGGAATGTGTGGTTGCATAATGTAACATGGATAAAATATGAGTCTTTATAGAACTAAGACTAAAGTGCATTGGAAGGTAACCTTAAGAGAAAATAACTTGCTTAAGACTTGTTAATATGGGGTTAATCCAGTATTAATACTAGTAGCACTTCAGATGTAGGCCTTCGATATAGATATGGCCTACTAAAAAAGTACAGTATTAACTGAAGCATAGGACTGGAATAAAGGAGAAGTAGTTCCCAGACCAGCTGATCTCTTCAAAGCTAACACAGAAAAGCCTTGCAGTTGGTTTCCCTTCAGGAAAACTGCAAGGAAGCTTGGTTCAAGTCAGCAGCTAAATCAGGACACACTGACTGTATTGGCTGATCAACTGGAATTTACAGACTCAATAAGGATAAGTGATTCACCTGTATATATCCCCATTTTTAAGCTCTACTTCCAAGAGTTAGCTATATGCTTTTATTTTTCATGGGTTTTTGAAGAAGAAATAGTTTGGGTCTGCCTCTGAGGCCACTACAGAAAACAAAATCATCCCCACAGACTTTCCTGGGCTTTAATCCTAAATAAATTATGATCATTTCCGATTTGTCTTTTACTTTACCTCTTCTGGGAACCCAATCCCCTCTAAAAGTGATTCACGTTTTCTAGGGCCCTACAACCTCTGTGAACTCATACCTGTTGTAGGTTAAGGGAAGTTAAGAGTTAATTGGTATAACCATAAAGAAATGTCCTCCAGAGGTCAGAGAGCCCCAGGGGGAATGGGCAGCTTGTCCCAGGATATTGTCATCCGTTATTCTATTTGGTGTTCCTGTATGTCTCTATTTAAGGAAACGCACAGCCAATTCTCACTCTCTCTCCCTCCCCTCAGTACATGTGTGCCATTATCTTGGTTTATAGGGGACAAGCCTTGTCCTGGCCTTGGCTGGCAGCTATGCCACTGGGCCTGTTGAAGCCTGTGGTAGGCCTGGCTCTAGAGCTGGGGCAGTTTGGCCTGCTCCTGGGCCTGCTGAGGCTGGAGTGAGGTTTTTTGGAAGGCTCTGGAAGGTTTTGGCCTAGTATGCCCAGGTGAAGAACTGAGCCTAATTTGTGGATGTATTCCTTTTACCTGAATACCCTTGAATATATTTGTAAATAGAATTTCCATTTACATTTCCAATACACTGAGGAGCACTTATTTTACTGACTGACAGTAAGTATGACACCAAGCTGTGTGGCGCAGCTGACCTGCTGGAGGGCAGGGATGCCATCCAGAGGGACCTGGACAGGCTGGAGAGGTGGGCCCAGGCCAACCTCATGACGTTTAACAAGGCCAAGTGTAAGGTCCTGCACCTGGGTCGGTGCAATCCCAGGCACAGATACAGGCTGGGTG